>JAJPUD010013527.1:0-43987 GCA_023553655.1 Myrmecobius fasciatus
GAGAGAGAGAGAGATGTGTAGACATAGGTTACAATAGGAAAGCACAGAGAATCTAATCACGTCACTCCAGCATGTCTCCTTATCCTTGGTCTGATCCAGGTGTTTTTCTTGTCCTTGTTCCTCTTACTGCTCATTTTAGTTTCTCTGTAAACACATCTAGGACTGGAATGTTAGGGTCCAGCTGCAAAGGTTCTGCTGTTCTTGATGGGGGAGAAAATTACAAAAAAATTGTTAGAATGACTTCTGAAAATCTCTTCTGTTTTCCTTCTGGTTGCAGTCCTTCTGTTTTCATTCTTAATTGCCCTAGGGATAATAGCTTTGTTAACTTAGTTACATACATTGGCATCCTTTAAATCTTTACAGTCTTTACTTTTTGTTGCTTGTTTTTGCTTTGTGAGATGATAATGCTTGTCTTGCCATCATCCTTCTTTGTAAGATTTTACAAGTAAATTTAATTCAAAAATATACAATCTGGTGTTGCCTTTGGTCACTCTGTTAGTTACATCCTTCAAAAGCCTGAAAAGTTGTTAGTCAGTTTGTTGCTTTTTATGGGAGCCATTGATCTTCTTGTGTACATTGCAGGATTATTAGGATGGAGTCAATGGCAATGTCATGTCTATCATCTATTTCCCATTTCTTACTTTTCATTTATTTGTTTAAATTGATTAAATTCAGGGTTAAATCGTATCAGTTGCACACTGCAACTTTTTCTCAGTCTTCTTGCTTTTCATGAAATCTGTGATCTGATTGTATATAGTCAGCTGACTCTGCCACATCCATAATAGGACTTCTTCCTGTAAAAATATTTGTCCTATTCCTCAGGGTGTTATTTGCTGCTCACTGAATGTCACATCTATGGGTGCTTTTCTTGAAGAAGGCTGTATAATCTACAGTTCTCATCCTTTCTCCTAAACCAGGTCTTTTCCCATTCATTTGTCCCCTTCCTCACCTTTTTCCACCTTGGCATTGACATCACCAGTGTCATAGTGCATACAGATTGAATTTAGAGGATCTCATTCAAGTTCTGTGGTACCTAGCTGCAGTTGTTTTCATGGTGACCTTTTTGCAAATATATATCATTAGGACTGCAATATGTAATGACCCAGATATCTTGTTAAAAAAAAAAAAAGGTTTCTTTTCACTTTTGATCATATTATAAAATCTCCTCTCTCCAGGTCCTTTCTTTGTCCCTGTCCAGAAGATCTGTGAGCTAACTCCCTGAGATACCTCAGTCCTTCTAGTTAAGTCTGTGGGATGGTCACTATATAATCTCACACAGAGAGTATCAGTATTCAAATGAAAGTTTATTAGTATTCTAAAAACTATGTTTTGTATAATCCATGTCAGATGGCTTGCCATCTTGGGGAGGGAGGAAAGGGGCCTCCAGAAAATGAACATGCTAGCCCCCATGGTGACATGTCCTAACCATCAGAGAGAAGAACAGATGGAGAGGTTGTCATGGGCCGCCATTGTCTGTCAGAGAGGGTGGGAGTGGAAGCTGGCCCTTGAGGTGTGGCTGGGATCCCCAGGGAGGAAGGAGGCATCCCAGCAAGGATGAATAGCATGGACAGAGGCAAGGTCACAGAAACGCATGCAGGATGTGCCAGGAGTGCAAAGTGGCTGATGTTGCCTTGAGATATTTTACCACATCTTAGTCCATTGAAGGGCGATGTTCCAGATGTTGAGTGAGCCTTTTTTCCCTTTGGGAAAAGTAAGCATTAGCTCTGCACGTGGACCTACTTGACATTTGTACGGAATGATAATCTTGAATCAATGAGGATAAATATGTAGCAAAATATATACTAATTCTACATTTGATTTAAGCAGTTAAAGCAAGAGCTGTCAGTAATGGAGCTCAGGACATCATGGGAGACCTTTTGTGGCTGCCAGACTTAGTTCTTCTGCCTCACATTGTGCTGGGTGGCCCCAGTGTCCCTGTCTCCCTGATGGCTGATTGACTGACTGACTGACGGCCCCCGGGCTGGGGGCAGTGCTGGTGCTTGGGGCGGCAGGACGTAGTCTTGTCCCAGTAGAGATGCCTCCCTTCAGCCCCGGCAGCAGCAGAGAATTGGGAGCAAGGGAAACGCATCTGCTGGAGGCTGCACATTTCTTTAAACTATACTGACTGTGCGAGGTTGCCTTTCACCTATGCCCTGCATCTTGCCTCCCTCCCATCCCCGTGGGCCTTACTCTGCCTGAGCAGCTGGGGGGGTGCAATGGATGGAGTGCAGCACCTGGAATCAGAGACCCGAGTTCAGATTCTGCCTCAGCCAGCTTTTATATAACTAACCCTAAGCAGATCATTTACTTAACTGCGGTTACCATATATGTGTATGGTATGAATGATGGTGTCTGTGGGTCAGAGGACATCCTCTATGGAATGTGTTTTGTAAACTTGAAAGCACCATATAAATACCAACTATTATTATTGTTAGCTACTACCTCCCTCAGAGATTGGAGAGCAGTCAGAACTGCTTGGCAGATGTGAGTCTGTGGGCAGGGGGAGCAGCTGAAGCCCTTTTGTGACAGTTTGGAGTTAGGATCTGGGCCTTTTCTGGGTTGGTTTATCAGAGACTGAGTTTTCTCTAAAGAGTTCAAACTCATCTCATTTTCTAGAGCCAATTTGCAGTAGTTTTGCCAATGGCTTAAAGCTATTAAATCCTTTCTGAATATTTTAGCACAGAGAAAAAAAAGATAATTTTAAATTTGATTTGGAATTTGTTTAGAAGCTATTGCAAAATGTGCTGTATATAATGACTTGTAATACTAGGTCCAGAGGTCCATTATTCACTATAGTAGCTCTCCTCCAGGCCCTCTGGCATCCTGGGACACTGGCCTCCTTGCTGCTTCTGTCCCCTAACTCTGGTGTGTAGCCATCCCCCGCTTCCCTCCTGGCTTCCCTGACTTCCTTCAGAACTCAGCCCACATCCCTCTTCTACAGAAGGCTTTTCCCTGCCTCCTTGGCTGATAGTGCCTTCGGCTTACTCAGGCTGTGTTGCACACGTACATATTATGTCCATGTTGTCTTTCCCTTGCCCTGAGCTCCATCAGGTTGGGCTCATGTTTTTGCCTGCTTTTGTGTCCCCAGCTCTTAACACCCAGCCTTAAGGAAGCGATAATCAGTGGGGTGTTTTTTCTTTCTTTTTTTTTTAAATTAAAGTTTTTTATTTACAAAACACATGCATGGGTAATTTTTCAGCATTGACCCTTGCAAAACTTTCTGTTCCAAATTTTTCCCTCCTCCCCACCCTCTTTCCCCCTCAATGGCAGGTAGAATCAGTGTTTCTTTGATGGTTGTACTGGCTGCTCGTCTCCTCTGCCTCTTGCCTTTCCACTTCGACTTCTGCCCCAGCTTCAGCTTTGGGGTTCTTCCCCCATCCTGTATCCATCATGATAGTGAACAGAACAGGCAAACATGGGGAGCGCCGCCACAACTCTTCCACCCTCTGAAATGTGGCTGTGTTCCTGTTTCAACACAGACCCACGCTGGGCTGTCCAACATCCAAACATCATTTCGGTTTTGCTGTACGTTCAGCAATTGAGTCAAAAAGCAGGAAGAGGAAACTGGTTTCTCCCTCCCTCCTCGCACCAAGCCTACAAGCTAACTGATACACAACCAGTTGAGAATGCAGGGCTGGACAGGGCATCGAGGGAGCTGCCAAGACAAGCAGGACCTTCCTTCCCCCTCGCTCCCCCCGGCTGGGAGACTCACGGGGGGCTGACAGCCTTATCCCCTCTTACCGGATCTGATTCTGTCCTCGCCCTCTCAGCTGCCAGTGGAAGGACTCCCATCCTGTAATTGATTTCATCTTTTCTAGATCCCAGAAAACAGACTTTCTGTCATGGCCCAGTCTTTAGACATTGGGCACAGGGTGTTCCGGCCAGGGCTGCAGCTCTCGGCCCATCCACATCTTCTCAACTTGTGTGATTTTTATCCACGTCCTCCCTTAGAGGAGCTCTCCAATGCCCAGCAGGCTTGCTTCTTGGCTTTTTGATATTCCTGGTGAACAGCCCACCTAGTGCTCACTCCCACTGATCCTCCTGTCCTCTCCTCTGTACATGATACCAGCCCACTGCCTTTTTGTACCACCTGTCTCCCCTTTCTTGAAGGTGTCTCATCTTTGGTGATGTGCTTCAGCCTCCTGACATCTGCTGTGACTCTCCAAGGCACAGTCACCTACACTTGGAATTCTGAGGATCGAGGGTTTTGCAGCCATACAACAACACCAGGCACTAGGCACAGGGGGTGGCTGGAAGGGATAGCAGGGACTGGATTCCTCCCTGTGGAAATCTGGAATCACCATCCATTAAGATGAAAATTAGTGGAGACTGTCAGATTGAATATTTCTTCACTTTATCAAAATGGGCACTGAGTAGAGATTGTACTTTTGCAACAAAGAATAAGAACTGGCTGACTTCTGTGGTTATTTCAGCTGAAAAGATTATAGAAATTAACAGAAGAACATGAAAAATAAATTTGCATTGGGAATGCTTCCCACTTGAAGAGCTGGGAAGAGATGGTAGGCTTGGCAATATAATCTACAAATACTTATTTTGTGCCAGTCTGACACCTTCCTGTGGTACAACATTCTGCGACATGCACACTCTGGTTGGATAAATGAGGTTACCTGTTCAGGCTTCTCTGATCTCAGTGCAAGTTTTCCCTCGGTCCTCTCTCCCCCATCTTTTTAAAAGATGGAACCGCAGCAGCTGCATCCTCGCTGTGGAAAGTAACGAGGGCTTAGTATTGCTAGGCAACCCGTGCTGTGTGCCTGACTGGACCACTAAATGAAGCTGGGGAGATATCAGGAGACTAATCGTCTTGTACCTCACCAGGAGAAATCATCTAGGACTCATAGCCACTCAGCGTGGATGGAGCAGAGAGTGAGGTTTGGAATACAGAGCAGAAGCATCCCTGAGACGTTCTGGCCTCCTCCCGCGTGCTAGCAGCATGCTCATGGGAACACCTAGTACACATGTATGCTCGCATACACTCATGTCCTGCTTTACACTGTCCTGTAGAACAGCTTCTGCATGGAGAAACAGATAGCTTGTGAGTGAGACGTGACTTAGCAGAGACCATACAGGGGTCAGGATGCAGGGGCCACATTGGAACCCAGCTCCAGATCCATTGTTCAAAAGAATGCAATGAAATAGAAATGTTACCCCATATTGTTCTGCCGTAAGGCAACTCAGTCTATAGAGAGAGGAAAAAAATGAAATAATTACTCTTGGAAATACAGAACAATAAAGAAGAAGAACTTTATTAAATCTTAGTTAATGGGAATATTTCTGGAGGAAGATTGATAGCATTGACAGGTTGTAAGAAAACAGGAAGGTTCTTCTGGAACCAGGCTGTGTATCCTGATAGCCACTTAGATAGCAGAATGGAGGGGTGCCTTTGAATTTTTACAAGTAGCTTCTCCTTGAATTCCACAAAAGACAACTGCAGACCCTCAGTGTGGATTGGAATTGTCTTTTTGTCAGTCAGTGAAGCAGAGTGTGATCAAGGCCCCTTGTGCTGGCTGTGTGTTCTCTGTATGAATGATAACAGAGTTATTTTGACAAGCCCCACATGACTTGAGAGCTGACAGCACTCGGCTATGCACTTTGTGCTCAGTCTGGTTTTCCCCGCCCTACCTTGTTGAGTTCTGTGGCAAGCAGCTGTGCTGCCGGCAGATCTGTCTCTCTCTTCCTCTGCCCCTCTCCCCCACCCACCCTGCTTCATATCTGCACCCACACATTCATCTCCCACTCACAGTTCCGATTTAAAGCAGCCAGAGCAAACCCCCCACCCCCCCTGAATTGTAGAACAAACAACTGGCATATAGTATTTTTCTGGAAATTGTTTTCTTTTTTTTAATGTAGATTAACTGAATTTAAGGGGTGCTTAGAAATCTGAGTCCAGAAGGGCAACGTTTCTTAGTTTGGGGTTTTTTTTGGGGGGGGGTTCATTTTGATTTTCCATCTGGCCAGAGAGTTGCCGTTGTAGATAGAATTAGTCACTATCTGTTAAAGCATGTTTCTACCAAACTCTTCTGGCCCGACCAAGCCAGGAAAGCTTCTGGGAAGGTACCTCTGTCACCTGAGCACCTGCCTCACCAAGGGGAGGGTACCAGGGTGCGGGTTCTTCTGGGGATGCTTTGTCTCTTATGGTCTTGGAACTTTGGTATGCGCCTGGGGGCCCTGATCACCAGGCCTGTCCTCATCATCCTGGCCAGAACTTTGTACTTGCTCTGGGTCCAGCTCCCCAGTGGACTCTCCACTCAGTTATTTCCGTGTCATACTCAGTCAGGTATGAGATGGGGACTTCTCACTGGGTGCGTCGGGCCACGTCTCTCAGGTCTGCTGAGTAAGAACATCTTTCCTCCGCTGCTTCTCCCCTCCTCCCATCCCTTTCCACCTTGGCCCAGCCCGTCTTGTTTCCCTCAGATGCTCCCATGGGGCTCTTTGTATGGCCACTCCACTAAGAGATTCTGTTTCATCCATCTCTTCCCATCCGGAGGTTGGGGAGTGCTGGCACCTCTCCAGGTCAGGCTGCTCCTCCTTTCGTGCTCCCCAGCGCGCTGGACCAAGAGGTGGAGTCAGTCTGTTTGTCCCCCCCCCCCCTTTCTTGGACCTTTCCTCAGCCACCATCACTGCAGCAACAGCTGAGAAAAGGAGGGCTTCCATGAGCAAGAAAAAGCCTACTCTAACTGATTTCCCCATCGGTCCCCCTTTTTCTCAGACTCCTTCCTCTGCCCTGACTTGGGTCACATTGTTTTTATTGGCATTGATTGCTTCCTGTGCGACTATTCCTTTCCCACCTTTGACTAGTTTGTCAGCTGCCTTCTCTTCTCAGGATCCTCGGTCTTTTGAGAGTCTTCACTCCCGAGGGCAGAGCTATCTTTATGCTGTAGCTCCCAGATCTTTCTCCTGCACTCCAGTCTCATGCTGGTAGCAGCCTACTGGGCACAGCACCTCAGGGTCCCATTGATGTCTCCCGCCCAACACTCTTCCCCTGAAACCTGACTCTCCTCCAGGCAGTTTTATTTCTTTTAAGGACATTACCGTCCCCCTGTCACTGAGGCTCAGAACTTGACTTGAGGCCAGTCTCCTGGAGGCACTCCATGTCTCCCATGCATTCACGTGGCTTCTCCCCATCCCTTCTTGCAGCAGCCTCTTCATCAGCCTCTCCATTTTCTGGCCTCGATGTTGGATGCAGCCTCCAGACGTCTGTCAGAGCTGGCCCTGGCATTCTTCGGATCTAAACTGCATTGAGTCCAAACCGTTAATAGTGAGATGAAAAAGTGCCCCAAATCATAAAGAATTCAAGAAATGCAAATTAAAATAAATCTCAGGTTCCACGTTATAGCCATCAGTGAGTAGAACAGTAGACCTGGAGTCAACCCCAGGCACTTACTAGCTGTATGACCCCAGGTGAGTCACTTTGTCCAAGTCTCTTTATTCCTGAAATGAGCTTAATAATAGCCCCTACCTCCTGGTAAATGAGATGAGGCTAAAAGGAGATAATATTTGTAGAGCATTTGGAAACCTTAAAGCACTGCATGATTGCTCGCTACTATATTATGATTGCATGAACTTCTGCTGAGTGAAATGAGCACAACCGGGAAAATAATTTATGCTTTAACAACTACATTGTTTTAATTTTATGTTCAATTAATAAAAATCTCTTCCTTCTCCCCAACCTCTCTCCCTCCTCCATTGAAAAACAAAAACACAAATTTTAATGATCAGGCAAAAAGCCTAAACAGATCCCAGCACCTTTTGGCACCTGTCCCCTTTGGAGCCTGTCCCGAGGGCAGTGTGTGGCTCTGTAATTGGAATTTTACATCTTCTGAAGATTTAACAACAGCATTGTAAAGACAGACAGCCTTTCCGGACAGGGGACTAGTGACAGAATATGCTGCCCTGCTTCTGTCACAAAATGAGGCACAGAATGAGCAGAGCTTTATTTAGTTGGACTGTCCCTATTTGTTACAAGGATTGTTATTCTTCCTAATCTCAGTAGGGGATGAGGGAAACCGAGAAAAACCAACCAATGCTTGTTAAATGAGGGAGGGAAATGTATAATTTTTTTTTAAAAGCCTTCAAGAGAAGGCTCCTTTGCTATTTATGAAAGACCTTCCATCATCTGGCTCCAGATTCCCTTTCTGGCCTGTTCTCACGTGGTGTCCATGGCTGCCCCCTATGTTCTAAACCTCTGGAACCTGGAACCCCAGAATCTGTGGCCTGGAAAGTAAGAACTCTTATTCATCTCCCCCCACCCAAGGTCCTCCCCTTGCAAGGCTTCTTAGTCTAATGCTCATGTTCATGTGGTTTTAGTCATCTAGATCTACTCTAGGCATTAATGGCCCAGATCATTTAAAATAGAAAAATAATTTTTAAAAAAACAAAAAAACACTGTATTTTAAATTTGTTTTTCTTATAGCTGACTGTTGATGTGAGCAGTTTCAGGTTTTCTAGTTTTTAGTTTCTAGTATTAGAAACTAGTTGACTAATTGACACTATATACAGTGTTATACACTCATGGATACTTCTTCCTTTCCATGTATTCCCCTCCCTGCCATGTTACCCCCCCGTCCCCCCCTTTGTTTCCCCCCCCCCCACACACACACACACACAGAGCCTACAAAGGAATAGGGAGAAGTATATGTTCAAAACCTTTTGTGGGACTCAGTTCTTCTTAATTTGACAACACTCAGTTTGCTTGTTTTACTATCACTGTTCTTTATGTGAATGTTGCTAAGATCTTTGTTACATACTTCACTTTGCATCAGCCCTTGTAAGAGTTTGAGTTCTTCTTCATATTCGCTATGTCATTTCTTAGAGCACAGTACTTTCCCAGGACTTCCAAGTTATCACAGTGTTAGCCGTGCCCAATCGACGAGCACAAAAAGGGCTACCTTAAATATTTTAGTGTACATGGTGAATTTCTTCTTATCAGAGACCTTCTTGGGATGGAATCCTAGAAATGGAATATCTTGATTGAAAAGAGTATGGGCATTTTAGCAACTTTATTTGCCTAACTCCAAATTGCTTTTCAAAATGATTGTACTGATTGAAAGGTCTTCCAGCAATGATTATACTTAAATTTCCCAAACCCCTCCAAATAGACTACAGCTATCTTTTGTCCTCTTTGCTAATTTAACACAGGTAAAGTGCATTGTGAACCTTAAAAGTACGATATAAATGGAAACTATCATTGAAAAGGAGTCATTCCTAAAAAAAAATAAATAAATATCTGATGAGCTATTAAGTTTCATCTAATATTGAGCGCTTGTAATCTGCCTGACATTGGTACAAATGGAAATAAGGAATCCCTGATACTGAAAGTTGTGAGGGGATCAGGCATAGAAGGCAATAAGCAGTATTAACTGCCTACTGTGTGCCGGGCACTATGCTTGCTGAGCCTTTTATAAATGTTGCCTCATTTAATCTTCACAGTAATTCTGGGAGGTAAGTGCTGTTATTATCCTCATTTACAGATGGGGAAACTTGCCTACAGTCACTCAGTTAAATAAGTATCTGAGGCAGGATTTAAACTCAGTCTTCCTGACTCCAGGACTGGCAGTGTACTCCCTAGCTACCTCTGTCATCATCACTACTACTATTTCTTCTACTGTAATGGTGATTTGTGATGTTTGCAGAGATTAGAGGTGAAAAGCTCTCTCCGTGATGACACCAAACCTGGTTGGGATGATAACACTAGTTAGAGGTGGACACAAGAAGACTTAAGACACTTCTGGGTTTAGATATACCTAAAGTTCTGGAGTAGTTCTGTTGAGGTTGGTAACGGGGACCCCAAAAGTTCCCCAGATCAGTGTCAAAGGTGTCTCAAAAGAATTTGCAAACTTGAACCCATCTCCCACTTAAGGGGCAAAACTTTATTGCAATATAACGCCATTACAAAGTGGGCTGAATTGTAAGGGAATTCAGTAAAGAAACAGAAACAGGGAGTCATTTTATTCAGTTTCTACCATAGATATGGTTCAAGGGTAGGACTAGGAAGTAATCTCCAGATGAACTGAGGGTAGTCTCCAAAATTTGATTATCACTGATCAGATCATCAGTCAGCAATGAACTGAGAAATAGTCTATTCAGAATCATTCAGACTGGGTGTAGGAATTTCCTGAGGCAGACTCCAAAACCAAAAGTTTTAGGGTTTCATATTACATCAGTTCAGTCATTGGAAAATGAGATCATTTTAAAAATAACTAAATGAATTTCTTTTCATCGGCCAGTTGTTTAGTGAAGTATTAATTTGATCCTTTGTCCATAGGTTGAATCTCCATTTATAATGAATGTTCTTAACCTTATTTTTAATATCAGGCATCTAGTGAAGCTCATAGACCCCAAAGACATAGGATTACAAAGAAAATCAAATCTATTGAAAGACAATTATTAAAATATTTTTTTAAAAATTCACAGACTCAAGATTAAGAACCCCTTCTTTATAAGATAAGTAAGCAAGAGCTAGATCTGATGTAAAGGGATGAAAAGTAGGTTGTAAGATCCCCATGCTTTTTATCCATCAGTAGATAACCAAAGGTGAGGTTATATTGGGGTCCTTTGCTATGAGGATGGTGTGTTGTTGTTGTTGTTGTTGTTACTTTGCTTCAATGTTTGCAGTTTGTGATTTTGGTTTTATTTTTGCTCTGATTGACTTTATTTGGGTATTTATTTTCTGCTTGTTGCTGTTTTTGCTTTTGCTTTTACTCTTCTTTGGTTCTCATATATCTGAGTGCATATACTCTCAATGGAGTTAAACAGTTTTCTAAGAAGAAAAAAAATATCACCTGTGGTGGTACTGAATGGTGCTACCTCATAATAGAGCAAGTCGGGTAAAAGCCACTGTGGGGAGCTCCAGGGAGAAGAAGGGCGGGAGGAAGATATTTTAAGCTTGAACATATGGTAATCGGAGCTGTCAGGTTTTTTCCTCTTCACTCCCCCCCCCCCCAATTCGTAATTAGAGAATGAGTTGTCAGTCATATACTTAATTTTGAGATAATGCGTTCAAAGTCAAGGTACAGAAGTGATGATCACTTACTAAAATATATCTTTTTATCTACTCATCCAGCATGGAAGAAAAAGAACAAGAAAACCAAGGTCTCTAACAAACCAAACCATTTAGGGCAGCTGCTCCTTGGATTGGGCTTTTTAATATCCCCCAAGAGGAACCTGACTGCTCAGTGGATAATGTGGTTAAATAGAGGCAATAAGGTCCAAAGCAGGAGTGCTGGTTTGGGGGGCTGAAAACATTGATTCAAATTCCAACTCTGCCACTTAGGACCTAAAAGAACTTCATACAAGTTAGTTAACTTTTCTGGGACTCGATTTTCCTTTCTGCAAAACAGGGGTTCGGTGTCCCTTCCAGCTCTAAATCTCCCTCTCAGTCTATAAAGTTTTTAGCCAGGGGGCCATGGAGAGATTTCTAACAAGGCGTGAACTGGGATAGGGGTAAAAATTAGTTTAATTTTCACTAACTTATAATATAAATTTAACATTTTCTTAATTTAAAAAAAACAAAAACAAAAAAACTCCATGATTTTGAGAAGGGAATAATTTATTATGTTGACCCATCTGCCTGAGACACACAAAAATTTGAAGAGCTCCTTTTCTTATGAAGATGCCCTGAATGGATTATTTGGGTATGGAGGTTAGTGCTGATTACTTGAATCTCCCTTTTTCTTTTGCAGAGAGTGAAGAAGGATGTGGACAAGGGCACTCTGCATTCAGACATGTTCCTGCTGAAGTGTGAGGAAGGCAAGGAAGAAGGTATAGTACCTGCTGGGCCCTCGGTGTCTGGTCACCCCAGCCCTGATTCCAGGCATCTGTTAAAAGCCAGGTCACCTTTTTTTCCCTCATGAAGGATAATGAGGAGGGTTCGTCGGAAGCCAAGCCCAAGGTCAGGTGGGGGATCAGAGTTTAGTGAGGGAACTTCAATATTCCATTTCCTAAGTACACACAGCCCACGTGCCAGAAGAGCCTCCTCTGCTTGGCCCTGCAGCGTGGGTGATCCTTACGTCAGTCAGGATCCTGACTGCTTCTGCCATGCTTTGTTTGAACAGTGTGTCTGTGTAAATTGTCATCCTGGTTCTGCTTGTCCACCATGGATGGGTTTCTACAGAACCTTGATGCTGGAGTTTAGAGCCTTTTTGGGGGCTTCCCTTCTGACTTAGAGGCTCAGTCCCCACTGCTTGTCCCTTTGTCCCTGGGCCCCAGGAGGCCACGGGCTCCTTTTTAAAAAATCAATGAGGAAATGCATCCCAGGGACCTTCCCAGGGCAGCAGAGATCTGAGCCAGGGTTTCGACTCCCACTCTAGGCTTCTAGATGGGCTTTCCAGTTGTAGCACTCTCACCGACTGACCAGCCGCATGACCTTGGGTTAGTCGTTGAACTTCTTGGGCTTGAACCTTTTCATCTGTAAAATGAGAGGGCTGGAATAAAGGATTTCCACATTCTCAGCTCTGGGTCAGCATCCCCCGAAAACTATCCTTGAATCTATTTTAATGTTAACAGAAACAACAAAATGCACCATAATTTAATTTTTCTTCCTTCTCTGAGATCAGGTTCAAACCCTTTCATGATATTTCACACATTTAAGTGATATAGAAAGCTGTGATGAATAGGGCTTCACTTTGTAGTGTTAAGTAATCTTTCGCTGTTTTCTTTCAAAGGGAAGAGCTGGTTCTGAAGGTGCCTTGGGGGGCTTCACCCCATGACTAGAAAGCTTTCCATGTCCCCTTAGAACACAACTTAATCGAGGGGCCCCAGCTGTGGCGTGAGCACTTCCTCACTGACAACCTTCTTCTATTCCAGAATTCTGCCATTTGGACTGAGTCTATCTGGTGTCTGTGTATAGTCAAGCACCCACTGATGAAGAATGTAGGGACCCCCCAAGCCTCCTTATCTCTGGGGCAGGATCCTCTCTAAACTGTTAAAGGCAGTCAGGTGTGAAGTGGGCAGAGCAGTGGACTCAAAGGCAGGAAGCACCTGGGCCCAGATCCCACCTTTGTCCCTTGTGGCTGTGTGATCATGGACAGGTCACGTAGGCTCGCCAAGAAAATGCTTTTGTGGTGCTTGTTTCATAGGATGTCATGATGCAAGTAGAGTTCTTTACCACATGTAAAGGGCTGTGGAGAGGTCTGTCTGCTCGCTGCATTATTATTACTGTAAAAGATCTGTTTTAGAGGACAGAATGTTCAGCTTACCATCTTGCTTGGATTTGTCTGGACTTTAATTCCAGTTAGTCTGATAAGCATTTATTGACACTGCCCAGTGCTGAGATACAGGGACCGAAAAGCAGTTGGTCCCATCCCTCAGGCAGCTTACCTTCTGCAGGAGGAAGGGGATGTGTCAGCAAAGTAGGAGAAGGGAGGATGCTCACAACTGGAGGACCACCTTCTGCAGGAGGGTGGAGATGGAAGAGGGAGGGGGCCCAAGCCAGCAGAGTTGTTCAGATTCAGAGTTGGAGGCAGTGGGCAGTAGATTTCAGGGAATGGCCAGTAGTCCAATGTCCTCAGAAAAGCAGCTTTGTAAAGGACTTGGGGGGGGGGGCAGGGATTTGGAAAGGTACAAGTAGCTGTCTGCTTATATGGCAGCTTTGCTTTCTCCTTATAACATGGGTAGGTCCTTGGGGGCAAGGTCTGGCTGTTTTTTGTGTCCCCCATCACACGTGCACACACCAAATTTGCCAAATGGAATGCATTTCAGAGAGACATACATAGTAGTAATAGGTACCTGCAACTGCTGTTAGAAATCTTCCCTAGTGTTTTTCTCCTCTGTTTTAAAAGAAATGAATAATGTTTACATTTGCCCACTCCAAAGCGGTGTTTCAGAAATAGTAAGCATTAGAGAAAATGTTGTTAGGACCTTGAAGATAATGGGCCCATAGCTGCAAAGGATTTGCTCACTAGGTAATCCCAGGCAGAGGTAATTGTCTTTCTGCTTGGTGGCTTCATAAACAATCTATACATTTAAAATTTAGGTGAGCAAGAATTTTTTTTCTTTGCTCTTTTCTAAAATATTTGGTTCTATGAAAGTTTTATGTTTCATCCTAATTACTTTAAAAAAAAGAATTTTAGAGGATTTAGACTCAGCTCACAGTCAAGTATCAGAACTTACATGATTTTTAGAATTCTAAGAACAACAAATGAAGCCTTGAGAATGGTGTCTAATAAGATATGACCACTTCTAATAGTAATATTAGTGCTTTGAGATTTTCAAAGTGTTTTTACAAGTATTAACTCCTTTGATCCTTACAGGACTTCTGAGAGGTAGGTGATGTTATCCTTCCCATATTACAGATGAGAAAACTGAGACAAAGTGATTAAATGACTTGCTCAGGCTCACACAGCTAGTAAATGTCTTAAGGTTGCATTTGAACCTGGGCTGCTACCTAACCCTCCTGTGCTGAGGTGATAACAAAGTGGGATTTCCTTAGAGCATCAGGTGCTTTGTAACCTGTACAGTGCTGTAGTAATGTCATTGATTCTAATTGGGATTTACTCTAGGACCACTTTAGTGTGTGTATTTTTTGTGCTTTTATTTGTTGTCCCTTTTGTTGTTGTTGTGCTTTTATTTGTATATGTTTATTTTCAAGCATCAGAAAATTTTCATTTTTTATGCATTATGTGAAGATGTTCCTTTGTTTTTTTGTTTGTTTTTTGTTTTTGCTGAGGCAGTTGGGGTTAAGTGACTTGCCCTGGATCACACAGCAAGATGTTCCTTTGTTACTATGTCAGGATATCAAGCCCTTATTTTCTATCATATGTCTTTTATTATTTTTTCCAATAAAATATTTTGAATTCTCCTTTACTGATTTACACATATAAAAATTACTTATTACTTAGATGATTATTATTCTTTGATTTTTGTTTTTTCTGTTCCTTCCCGTGGAGAGAGGAAAGGTGGGGTGTTTGATAATCAAATTGGATATATGGGTGTGCTGGACTTTTAAAAATCTGAGTAAGGAAATTCAGCCTTTTCACATTGATGGTTTGTTTTTTTCCTGAATCATTGGACCATGTTACACGCAAGATAGCTGGATAAAAGTTCCTGAAATGGCAGTACTCCAGAGAGTCCAGAGATATTCATCTCAGTGCAGTAGAGTAGAAGAAATTAGAATGGAAAACTTTTTTTTTTTTTTTTGTCAGTTCCATTGTTTAAACTTGCAATTAAATGGAAATCCCTAAACTGAAGAATTTTCCTATGGAAGATGGATATAATTTGTTCTGTTTGACCCTAGAATATAGAGCTAAGAGAAGAATGTGAAAATGAGAAAGGCTGATTTTTGGCTCTTTGTAAGAAAAAGAAACTTAACAGTTTGACTTTCTGAAATTGAAATGGACTCCCCAGTGAGAGGTCTGGGAAGACCACTTGTTTGAAATGGTGTAAAGGGGATACTCAGTCATTCATTTTGGTGGTTGCTTCTAAGTCTCATTTTGTGATGGGAAAAATGTTTTTGTTGTTGTACTTTTAGAAGGAACAAGTAGATTTGAGGTTTCATGTGCAATAAAGTTTCAGTCCAAAAGTAAAAAATAAAATTAAATAAATAAATAAATAAACTCAGTGTCGACAAGTGAGGATCTTCTGTTACCAGATATGGAGAGATAGGATCCTTTGTCCCATGAATCAAAACCAGTTTTCCATGGTTACTGCTGAGTCTGTTGTACTTTCCTGCCATGTCACCCCTCTACTCAATTAGTGACTCCCTGTTGCCTTCAGATCAAATACAGAACATTCTCCTTGGCAGTCAAAGCCCTTCATCACCTCACTCCCTCCTTGTTTCCAGGTCTTTTATACCTTGTTGCCCAACACTTACTCTTTGATCTGGTGACATTGGCCTCTGGTTGTGCTCCATGCCTGGAATGTTCTCCCTCCTGACCTTTTGGGAACCTTCAAGTCCTAACTAGAATCCTACCTTCTTCATAAAGCTGCCCCCAGCCCCTCTTAATTGCAGAACCTTTCCTCTATTACTTCGTTTTTATCCCACATCTGCGTGTATTTGTTTGCATATTGTTTCTTCTATTACACTGGGAGCTGCTTGAGGGCAGGATTCCCTTTTGCTGCTTTTTGCAGACTAGTGCCTGGTACTTTGTAGGTGCTTAATACATTTCTGTTGACTGACTGACTTGTCTCTTCCTTAAATATGTACCTTGAAGTGTGAAGGTTGAGTGGGTAGTATAACTTATATTAGCACACATAACTGAAGCTATAAGGGAAGGATAGAAAAGACATGGATTTATAGGGTAATTTAACAAGCAAATGTAAATAATCACAAATGACTTTGTAAAAAAAAAAATCACAAAGATTTGTGAAATATTTAAAGCAATCATCAGCCTCCCTTATCAGATATCCCTGATACGTATGCGGTCTAGACTTTTAAGTTAAGATCCAAGGTTTAATGTGCCCTGTGGTCCTAAGAGCCAGCAAGACCTGTGACTTTGGACAGGTCCTTAGTTTCTGACTTGTTTTCTATATCAGTAAAATGTGGATTAATGGTAATGCTTGCTCCACAGCGTTATTCTGAGGATTAAATGATAGAATGTATGAAAAGCACTTAGCACATCTCAAAGAAGCCCACACATATACAGTATCATGTATGTGCATTATATACAAGGGCATATGTATTTTGTGTACACATAATACACGTGTTAGCTAATACTCTTACTACCCTAATTCTGTGCCTCCTGAGTGTATGCATCTGGGGCCATTAGTGTTATCATACTTTTTTATTTAGATGTAATTCATGTTCTTATGTATCTTGTGATTAGGTTCCCTTTTCTCCCCCATTAGATTGTGTAAGCTCTTTGAGGACTGGAACTGTCTTTGCTTTTTTTTTGTATCCCCAGTGTTTAGTGCATAATAAACATTTAATCAATTCTTGTTGACTCATTGCCTTACACTAAATAAATAAATGAACAAACAAACAAATAAATAAATAAATAAAAGAGGTTTGTGAATATTCCATCATATGTGTAAATCAGTAAAAGAATGTGCTGACACCTGTCATCTAGGGGTGGGTGGTGGGGGGAAGGAGGGGAAAAGCTTGGGGAAAAAAAAGTTTTTGCAAAGGTCAATGTTGAAAGGTCACTCATATGTTTTGTAAATAAAAAACTTTATAAAAAAAAAAAAAAGAATGCTGACCTTGGCCTGTTTTCTTAGCCAGCATCCCTGTGGAAGATTACTGTGACTAGCCAAAGGAAGGAACTCTAATTTTTCCCTTCTCCTAATATGTATTCTTCTGTGCCTTGGACAAGCAGGCAGAAGTTTCTGTGACTAGATAGAAAAAAATGCCCATTTTTCTCTCCTTCCATGATTCCCTGTGCAGACAAATGGATGTGGACACGTGTCAGCCCCTCAGGAGTAAAGCCCACTCCCAGGTCCGGATTCTCGGTGGCCATGGCTCCCAGTGGTCGGACGCTGCTTTTTGGGGGCGTTTGTGATGAAGAAGAAGAGGAGAGCATCGAGGGGGACTTCTTCAATGACCTGTATTTCTATGATATCACCAAGAACCGCTGGTTTACAGGACAGTTGAAGGTACTTCCTGAAACCCTTTCCCCCACCCTAAAGAATTACAAATTGTAATAGAGTAACCAGGGATATGCTCTTGTACGCGTTTCCTCCTCACATTGTGGCAAGGGATTCCTTCCCTCTGCCTCTTGAACTATTTGGGAGACGGTGGGGTTTATTGTCTCACACTTTACCTCAACCTGTGAGGTTGTAGCTCAGCTCAGCTCAGCTCAGTTTGCAGCTGAAGAAACTGAGGCAGGTAGTTTAATCCTTGCCCAGGTATATAACGAGTAACTCTGAGACCATATTTGAACTCAAAACTGTCTGAACTCAGGTGTAGCTCTCTGTCTACTGCACCACCAAGCTGCCTTGAGACAGTCCTGGATTTTTAGACTTTGTTAATAGAGGAAATGTGGTTTCCCTGAGCCAGACCTAAGCCCTCATGCTTCAGACATGAAGCCTGCCCTGAGAGAAATGGAACTTTCCCCTGTCCTGGGCTCATTTGTTTAAAAGGATTTTTGTTTCCAGAGGATTTAATAGAGATACATGTATTGTTTTGTTTTGTTTTGTTTTTTTAATAAGCTTTTATTGATATTTTCTGTTTCTTACGTCGTCATAGTTATCCCCAGTAGCCCTCTCTCTCCCTTTCCCCCAGAGCTGCTCCCATATGGCACATAGCAGTTTTTAAGAGAGGGGGGAAAAGTCCACACAACTGATTGTCTCATTGGCGAAATCTGAAACCCTGTGCAGTGTGTGACCTCAGAGGGCCTCCCCGTTTCACGAATAGCATCCTCTCATCTCTTCTTATACCTGCCGATAATTTTGTTACATTTGTTTTTTCAATGTATAATTATTGTTTCCATTTAGGTCATTATAGTTCCATGTATTGTGTTCTTGGCTCTACTGACTTCCTGATGCATCAGTTTGTGTAGATATTTCTGGGCTTCTCTGTATTCATTACATGCATTATTTCTTATCACACAGAAATAATCCATTTCATTCCCCAACCACAATTTGTTCCATTCTCCAGTTGATGGACATCTACACTCCCCCCCCCCCCCAACTCTTTGCTGTCACAAAAAGTGCTGCTATAGATATTTTGGGAATTATAGGAACTTTTTTCTGGTCAGTGGCTTCCATGGGATAAAAGCCTCTGATTCAAAGGGCTTAGACATTTTAGTGACTTAATCTGCACAATTCCAGATTGCTCTCTAAAATGGTTGTACCATTTCACAACTCCACCAACAATGTATGAGTATGCCTTTCCTTCTACAACTCCTCCAACATTAGCTGTTAACCTTTCTTGTCATCTTTGCAGGGTGTGAGGTGAAACCTCAGGGTTTTTATTTTCATTTCTCTTATTATTAGTGATTTGGAACACTCTTTCATGTGGTTATGAATACTTCACGGTACATGTATTCTTTTAAAATCATTGTTAACAGCCAGAATTTATATCTGGGTTATTGTTAACTTAGGGCATGAAAAAGAAGATATCAGCTTTGCCCTCTAATTTCAGGACAGAACTCTAAGCACATTTGACATTTTAATAGCAATAAAAAGTTATTTGCCCGCATATATTTCCCTCATTGAGTGGCCTTAGAGCCTGAAATACTCAACTAGAGTCATTCCTTTGGTTTGCATTATTGAGTGTCCTGGAAACTTCCTCTAAAATGCAGGTATGTAGCTTGGGGAAAAGAGAACATGTGTTAGTGACTAATCACTGCTCATGAATGCTTTTGGATTGGTTTTCTCACATTCACAGCTTTTGTGAATCAAGTTCTGAGAGAACAGGAGACTAGACAAGTTTAGGGGCAGGGAATGGGGCCAGAGAGATCAAGAGCTCAATTTTGTGCCTGCTAGAAAGAGCAGTCTTGGACCCCAAGACTGGAGCAGGAGAGGTAGTCCAGACTGGCAGTGGGAGGCCCAAGCCTGCAGTTGGGGGAGCTGACCCAGAGAGGCAGCAGGCTGAGGCAGACAGAAGAGAAAACTTGGGATGGATTGTTCCTGGTGCTTGAGATGGAGGGAAATCTGAAAACCAAGATGGTGCTAGATCCTTTCACTAGGGAAATGCTTTATGGTATTTTTAGATTTAGAGCTCTTTAGTTGTGCTTCCTGATTTTTCTCCTCATTTCCTTAAAGGGTTTATTAGGAAGCCATCGCCATGTGGGGAATTCAGAGCTTTTTATGAATGGCCCTTCTGCTCCACTGAGTATAGGCTATTGTAGTGACCTCAGTTGCCCCTTTCTCCCTTCTCCAGGTGTTTTCTCTTACTTTCTCATCTTTTTGTGTATTTCTGCACTTTGGAGTTCACTTGCAGGTGAACATAGTAGAATGGCTTCTCCAAGCTGAACTGTTATAAATGAGCCTCTTTCCATTTAAGCCCAAGTGAAGATTATAGAAGATATTTATTATTGCCCAGTCACAAAGGTCCGGATGAGAAACTGGTATCCAGCTTCTGAAGAAGCCTGGTTTCTTATAGATGGTCTTAGGAACACTTCACATTTAGAGAGTTCTCTTCAAAGTCTTCTCTCTCCTTTTGAGGAGATTCTTAAAACCCCTAGAATACAAGGAGAAGCAATTCCTTCCCCACAGAGGGATGAGGAAACAGGTTCAGAGTATTTTAATGATTTGCCCAAAGTCACACCGATCATATTTGGAGGAAATGAAATAACCTAGATTCAATCTACATGCGATGCAAAGTTAGAGAAAGCAGCAAATTTATCATGTAAAGTTACCAGGGCAACACTAGTCATCATGTGGGAGGAGAAGAAAGAATTGAATACATGGAATAATTTTTAGGCACTTTCTTTCCATAGGAAAACAACCTAAATATAGTTTTTCATCTAGAAAACCTTTGGAGGTGAGGGGTTGTGGTAGGCCATTTGTCCATGGGTCTCCATTGCTCAACCCATCACCTACAAGAGACTGGCTTGTGGTGGGGACAAGGCAAGAAAAGCGGGTGGGATTTAGCTTGAATTCTCCCCCCCAGTCTGAGCTGGCTCTCAGGACCAAATTTGATTTTTACTCAAGGGAGACTTTGAGAGCCCACAGCTTTTTTCTGAATCGGTGGCTTTCCCTTTCTAGCCTCCGAAGGAGCAGGATGTTTCCCAGACTGAAGTTAGTGTTTGCTGGTTGTGTCTCGACTCTGTGGGGAAGCGGGTTCCTCTCTCTTGCCTCCACTTTCCCACTGTGGAAGCTGAATGAATAGGACCGGCTCCTCGTTGTCTAGTGCCGTCGGTCCCCAGTCGTCCCCAAGCACAGGCCTTAGTCACTGAGGTTTTCAGTGTCCCGTGTGGAGGAGCCCAAAGGGTGATGTGGCTGAAGTTTGTGTCTCTCCGTGTTTGCTTCATGGACAACTGTAAAGCTTGTTGCATCCCATTCATGAGCTTTCCTCTCATCTTACCCATAGGGCCCTAAGGCAGAGAAGCGGAAACGCCGGCGAGGCAAAAAGCCAGAACCCGAGAGCGCCGAGAGCCAGGGCAGGGAGGCCGCCGCCGCGCAGGGCCCTCAGGAGGAGATCAGAGAGGTGGTGGGCGAGGACGGGACCATCATGACCATTAAGCAAATGATCCCCGTCCCCACAGCGTCCGCGGCGTCTGAATCTGAAGAGGAGGAGGCTTCCGACGAGGCCGGTGGCCCTTTGGTGGAGCCCTGTGCCCGCTCAAATGCCATGCTGGCCGTGAAGCAAGGGGTGCTCTATGTCTACGGGGGCATGTTTGAAGCAGGCGACCGCCAGTTCACTCTCAATGACTTCTACTGCATTGATCTGCACAAGATGGAAGAATGGAAGGTCTTGGTGGAGATGGATCCCAGTAAGCTTGGGTCAAGGTTAACAAGAGGGAGAGACAGAGAGGAGGGTGTTGGAGGGGGGTAATGGTGGAGAGAGACAGGCTTCCCGAAGGCCTTGGAATTGCTTTTATCCCAACCTTTCTATCAGTGTCCTCTTACTCATTCCCCACCATAATCCAGTTCATCATTATTCAGTTTTCCTTTATCTGTTGACAGTCTGAGCTTGAGGAACAGACTGACTGATAGAAGGAAATACATATTTTAAAAATTCAGTTCCCGTGTTCTGTGTTCTTTAGATACCTATAGTTAGTAATTTCGCAGGACCGTTGTTAACTGCGGATCAGACTTGTTGACTGAGCGGTGGCCTTTGGGGGCTGTGCTGACGGGAGCAGATCTTAGCTGGGGCCTCATTCCTTAGGCTGTCAGACACTTGCCATGTTTGTGCACAAGAACTAAACTTGGCATAGATTAGTCTCCAGCAATCTACTTGTAACTTTGACTTCTTTGTTGTCAGTTCTGAAATGTCTCTTGATCCTTCACTCATCAGAGTTCATGTTTCCATTTAACCTTTTTCTAGAAGAAAATGGTCCAGGATTCAGATAGCTCACTATGCCTGTGTGAGACTCAGGACTAAAGAATAAAGAAAAATCAATAGGGAGGGCATCTCTTCCTTCCTACCTGGCATGAGAAAGGGCAGATGGGCAGCAAAATGGGAAACCGTCCTCCTTGCTCTGTGGAGCAACAAGCCATAGGAGTGAGAGCTTGGGAAACTGATGGATCCTGAGAAAATGTGGATATTGGAAGATAGAATGTGGTGCAAGGAGGGGACTTGAAAGCGCCTGTTTTTTAATAATGAAAATTTTAAAGTCATTGCAGTTGAACATAGCAGATAATGAGAAAGCAGACTTATGGAAGCAGTGAGTCCTCAGAGCTTAGAATGGGCCAATCAGATTGGGGAGGAGCAGGTATTGGAGTGTGCAAGTGGGAGCTGAAAGATGGAAGATAAGTTGTATCTCTTATTTTGAGAGGGAAAGAAAGGTAACAAGAGGCTCAGAGGTCAATTATTTCGTAACCAAGGAGCTCAGCTCATATTGCCCCTCATGGACCACTCGCTCTCCCTGCCTGGAAGTTGATGATAGAGTGCAGGGAGCTGAGAATCCCACTTGGAGCATAGTGCCACGCTCTAGTGACTTTTGCTTTCAGACTCTCTTCCCTTATATGTTTGTAATTTGGCTTGGGGTAGCATAGAGCTGTTGGTATTCACCATGATGCACATCTCCATCAGTGGCAGAGCGCTCAACAGAAAGTGGGCCAGGATATCCCTTCCTCCTCCTTCCATGGATGGACAGGAAGATTGGGCACATGGCTAACGCATTCATGGTTCACACCATGGAGAACGTAAATTTATGAGGTATATTCAGCTTTGTAATATACTTGTCTGTGGAATGGTCATTGTGCTAGCATACATTTACCTAAGCTGCTTTAATTTTGACCAGCCACGTCAGCTTTTTCAGACTTCATTTCCCTGGAGTTAGTGCTATTAAAAGATTCTGAGCTCTAAAGTCTATATAAATTAATGGGAGATCATTAAAGGAGGGACAAAGCCCTTAAAATTAAATTAAACCAAATTCCCAACCCTAAGGAATATTAGCATCATTATTCCCCATAGGGATGAGCCCCTCCTTTTTGCCTGGGGAATCAGGAGGAAGTATGAGGTTTGGCTCTAGATGGGACGATTCACACTTTCTCTCCTTGGGTACCAACCTGCTTCTTCATTACCTTCTGAAAGCTCATCACGCTGCCTTCTCTACGAATCTAGATCCCTGCATATGCACTCAGTCCTCAGAATTTATTATTAAAAAAATATTGTGCTTTTTTCCTTCTTCCTTAGATGTGAAAGCTTCCTCTTCTCTCTTTCTCCCTTGCTCTCTTGCTGCTAGCTAAAAGCAGAGTTCCTCTGTGGCATGTCCGAGCAAGCAGACAGGCTTGGGGTTCCAGCAGAAAAGCTTCTCTTGTTACACTCACACTAAATATTCTTTTCCCATCCAAGATATGAATTTGCTGTTTGATACCTGTTCATTTCTGATCTTTTCATGTTCTTTGGGGCTTTTTTAAGGGTTCACATAAGTGTCCTCACATTTCACTATCCTGTTCTCGTTAAACAGATGCTGAACAGTCTTTCAGGGTCTGGGGGATGAAGGCAGACAGTGGTCAAAGATGGGAGGGTTAGGTTTCAAATCATTTATTTCCTTAATAATGAGTTATTGAGAGCAGGTATTGCAGTTCTCCCTTGATATTCCCAGGTCTTAGTTTTATTGATCACTTGGTTGATTGGTTGATTGATTTTGCTTTTGAAGAAACTCAAGAATGGTTGGAGGAAAGCGACTCAGAAGATGAAGATGAAGTCGAAGGAGCAGGAGGGGGAGAAGAGGAAGAGGACGATGAGGAAACAGAGGAAGAAAGCGAAGAGGATGAAGGTAATAGGGATGTGCTCATTCATCTTTGAAGCCTCTGGTGTTTGGGGAGAGGGTTGGCTGGGGGCGCTGCTAAAGATGGGACAAGGTGAAGGTTTGTTGATGGGGTGAGAGTCCTTCTTGGAAAGGCTACAGAGCAAGGAGGGGAGACATATCACATCAGGGCTTGGTGTGGCTGCTCCTGGTAGACTCGCCAAAGCAGGAGAAATTTGTGCACAGCCTGAAACAGGAGCATCACTGCTTTGTCAAAAAAAAAAAAAAAAAAAAATATGGGGAAGGAGGGCTGTCCATTTTGGTTTCAATTGTCACTTCATTTTTAATCAGAAGTGTAGCTTTTATGCAATAAATATTTTCCTCAAAAATGGGGCATAAAGGGGGATTTAAAAACAGATCATTTAAAGTGCATTAGGAAAGAACTGGCTATCTAGAAAGTTCTGTTGTTTTCTTTTGGAAAGTGAAGAGCTCAGAAGGAACTTAAGCAGTCAGTGTAGTTCCATCCCCAGGGAAGCAAGAATCCCCTCTGCTGAGCCACCCCATTATGGTTTAAAAGATCCTCAGGATGGGGAAGCCCGCCACTTCCCAGGAGGCTGACTCAGAGCCATTTTTGGAAAGCTCTGCTTGTGTTCAGCCGTTCCAGTCCTGCCCAGACCTGACTTTGTGTGACCCCGTTTGGCAGAGATCCTGGTGCACTTGTCCATGTCCTTCTCCAGCTCATTTTATGGTAGGAACCTGAGGCAGACGGCGTGAAGTGCCCTGCTCAGGTCACCCGGCTGGTGTCACATCTGAACTTGGGTCTTCCTCACCCCAGGCCCTGCGCCATGGGCACCGTGGCACCTTCTAGCGGCCCCTGAGTTTTTCCTTAGGTGGAGTCTCTAAATTTGCTTCTCCAGCTCCCAGCCCCCTTGGCCAAATAGAACGTGTCTGACCCCTCTTCACACCAGACTTCCATCAGCTGAGGGCAGTGGTCACGTTCCCCCTCGGACTTCTGCGTGCCGACTTCCCCCACTGGTCCTGGTCCTGCAGGGATGGGAGGGCTCCGCCGTTCAGATGGATGCCTTCCTGTGGACAGTGCCCAGGTTACCAAAATTGTTCCTGCAGGTACGGCAGAGGCCCCTCCCCCCCTTTGGTCCTGCCTCTCTGCAGCTCATGGCGTGCTCCACTCTACATCAACTGAACCCTCTTTCTTCCTCCCTCTTCTTTATTATCAGAAGGTGATCAGCACCCAGCAGTTGAGCCTAATGAAAAGTACACCGACTATCTGCTTCGGACTGAAGAGTACTGGGTCAGGGTCGCCCGGAACAACATGGGGCCCGATGCAAAGGAGAAGAAGGTGATCAAAGTAGCCCACGCCATGGCCAAGACTTTTTATGATGATGCAGTTTAAGGACAAAAATTGGTGGTTGCTTCTCAGAACAGGCAAAATACAGCTGAAATCGTTAACATTCTTGAAAATGTTATTTCTACATAAACTGGGCCCGTCGCTAAGGGGCTTACAAGGCCCTTGTAAAGCTCTGGAAGGACCAGCACTTCTGGGTCACTTGGCTACTCTCCTGTGGGCAGTCGGGAGCAGGGCCATGCATGGAGCAGCAGATTTCCCATTGGCCAGCAACGAGAGCCAGACCGTGTACATAAGGATGAATGAAAATCTCCTAAGGAGGTACAAGGAGGCTAGGAGACCTTTGGGTATTCTCATTCTATAGAAACAAAAAGTCTGTACTGGAAAGCACTTTTCTTCTTCAGTTCTCTAGAAAACCAGAGGTTTCCACACATTGAACCTCTGAACTCCCAAGAAGCAGACTCAAAGTTGGTTGGACTCTAATAATTGTCCCTAGAATAAAGCGATTTGTTTGGTTCACTCTCTTGATTCTTGGAGAACTGGGTTTCGTTATTTTTCTTGGTGTCACATGCTTTGGTTGTCACCACCGTTCCAAACTTAATTTTCGGTTTTTATTTCAACTACTTCTTGTTCCCAGTTGTTCCTTTAGGGGTCCTTTCCTGCTGATTGCCCCTTTTTCCTGAATGATAATGACAGTGTATAATCCCCCAAAAGGAAAAGACAGACCAGGTGGATTTGGTTGTTGCTTCTATCCAGTTCCTGGCACAGGCCTAGTAAACAGTGGGTGTTTCATAAATGCTAACTGACTGATTCTTACAAGAATAGGATGCTCTGTTACAACCTGGTGTAAGAGCTTGTGTGATCTTCCGGTGCTCTGGGGTGCACAGTTAACACTAGGTCAAGGACAACAGTGCCATTTTTATTTGCATAATTGATGTGAAAGCATTAGAAGTGAAATAATAGAACTTTTTTTTTTTTTTTTTTTTAGCATCCGTGTAAGAATTCATAGTCTTTAATAACAAGTCACATTTGTTAGCCAGCAGTCATCCTGCTTGTTGCAGAAAAACATTTTTAAAAATACTAGGCCTAAGACAGGGATAAAAGAAAATATGAATGTTTAGAGTAGTGGCCCAGCTTCTGGGCAGTGTTTCATAGGACAGAGTGGGAAGAGGATTTAACATAGAGGTCATTCCCATATCCTAATTCAGTGTTGGGTGGGCCGGAGGATTGCCCAGATGTCCAGCTCTAGCTTCACTAGTACTTGCCCACACAGCTCGGGGCCCGAGTAGAGACAGGCTCCAAGGGTATATAGATCACGGCCAACCTGTTCAATAGCAATCCCCACACATTTAAGACAAGACGGCCATTGCCACGTGCTTGCGTCAGGATCGCATTTTGCCCTCTGTCTTTGGGACGTTGGACAAAACAGTTCTTTTACCCTCGGTTTACTTAGCTGTAGAATGAGTAGATAGACTAGATCTCTAAGGTCCTTTCCAGTACTAAAATCCTACAATGAGGTGGGTTCTCTGTAACCCCATCTTAATTAACTAAAATAAGGTAAGCAGATTAAATGGCACAGCTAATATCTAAGGCTGTATTTGAACCCAGGTATTCCTGATTCCTAGCTGTCCCATAATAATACTACCGTCCATAAGCCTTTGTGTCACTACTTGCTGCTCCCCGCAGCCCTAGGAAGGAGGCAGGCCAGGGATGATTATACCCATTACTTTTTGTTGTGATGTATCTGGGCGCTGGTGAGGGAGGGACCTGTCACTGGGATCCCTTCCTGGTGTTGATCTCCTTCCATCAGTCAGAGACCTGTTTTCTTCCACAGAGCGGTTCTTTCACCACAAGAACCAGAGCAGAAAAAGGCTTTTTTGGAGTCTGCCATATCAAACACAGACAAGAGCCACGCGCCCTAAGACACATTTATTGTACCAATGGTACCGATGGTGTCTTTTCTCTCCTCTCTGTGAGGTTATCAGTAGAGAGTCTGTCCTTTTGACTGAAAGAGGCTAATTAGGACCCAATGAAGATTAAATAAACAAGCTTCAATAAAACGAGCTGCCTGTACCATTTAATTGCCATGATTAAAACATCCCTGATAAAGAAGCACCTTAAATGCAAACAGCAGGGGAGAGGTAAAAATACTATACGGGGTTGTGAGATAGCCAAGAATAGCATCCGTAGTGTTCAGTGAGGGAGCAGCAGAAAATGTGCTGTCTTTTATTTTGTCTCATCAGTGGGTTGGTTTGCCAAGCAGAATATACTTAATGCTCAGTCAGTGGTTCGTGGTAATGAATAACCTGCAAAAAAAGCCAAGAACTCCATCTTATGCCATTACTAAAAAGTGATTTCTGCTTTTTACGTGGCCATGCCCAGTGCCAACGTGGAGATGCAGCCTGAGCTTACATCCCTGTCCAGCTTGTTTCGTTTACCTTGGTAATTATTAGCATTTTTACCCTGTGTCCGCCTCCCCCAAATCCCATTCAGCTGTTAATTATCACATTTGTGAATCCTATATTCTTTCCTTTTCCCGTTACCCACCTTTGGAGTACTATCTGTATCGTTGGGGACGTAGAGAAGATAAATGCAGACCAGCCCCTTGGGTACCTGTCAGTTCTTCTCTTGGAAGGTTTGGGGAGAAAAGATTGCAAAGAAGGATTCATGAAGTGAATAATTAACTGGTAGATGTCATTTCTCTCCCTGGCTCACAATAGCAAACACATCAAGTTGATTATATAGAATAAATTCTATTAAAATAAATTCCAAGTGATCATTCTTGGTTGGGCCAAAATTACAGTTGTAATTTTCTTGAAATTTTTCTTTTTATTTTCTTGAAAAAATATATATATATATTTGCTTTTTTGCTGAGGCAATTGGGGTTAAGTGACTTGCCCAGGGTCACACAGCTAGGGAATGTTAAGTGTCTGAGACCACATTTGAACTCAGGTCCTCCTGACTTCAGGGCTGGTGCTCTATCCACTGCGCCACCTAGCTGCCCCTTTGAAAATAAATTTTCAAGAAATTTATTTCTTGAAATAAATCAAATGGACCGTTTAGCTAAGATTTAGAAATATCTTATTCAGAGGATTGCGATTTTATTCATCCCCCTTTCACAGTTGAGAGGATGGAGGTAGACAAACATGTTAGGTGACCTGTCTAATACGTGAGATCTTCTTGAAACTGGGTCCAATATCTATCCACTGTGATGTGATGGAGCCAACATTTGCCTCTCAACATCTTAAAGATGTACCAATTCACATTGATTGTTAAGTTTTCATTGTGAGCTTTTGTACTTTGGAAATCAGCAAATGCTACAAATCAGGATTTGTTTTATTGTTTTAAGAAAGTGATGGAGACAGCATAATGCAAATCAAACTGGAAGGTTTGCTTAAAGTACATTTGGGGTGGGGAGCTGATTGTTAAACATTCATCATACTATGATCATAGGTACCAGCTCTAAAATCTTTGAATATAAGATAATTAGCTAATTGTTGGACCATTTGGGATATTGATTATTTATAATAAGTGAAGTCAAATAAATGATTATTTATAATGGCCTGGTCATTCATAAATAACAGATCACCTGAATGTGTCAAAGACCAGATCTTGGAGCAGGGTAAACCACTACTGAAACATTTCCTCCCTCCCTTCCTACAAAATGACTCTCGTATACTGTGACATTAGTGCTCTTCAATGTGGTGAAATGCTTTTTTGAAAGAATGAACATTTGAGGCAAAGTGCAGCCTGCTAGACAGAGCTGGAAAGGATTTGAGAGAAATGTTTTATATGTCAGTTGGATGGTGCTGCAGATAGACCTTGCAGTTGGGAATACCTGAGTTCAGATCTTGCCCCAGAAATGAACTAGCTATAAGTATTCTCATACTTTGAAATGGGGCAGCTGTGGATAGAAATCTGGGTCCAGATTCATCTGACCTTAGACACTTAATAGTTGTGAGGCTCTCAGTAAGTCCTATTTGCCTTCACTTTTCTCATTCGGAAAAGGAGCTGGAAAAGAAATGGCAAAATACTGTTTTTGCCAAGTGTCATCAAGTCAGACACAACTGAAAAAAATTTGAACTGAACAAAAACTTATTAGCTCTAAGTTTCCCCAGATACTTATTAGCTATAAGTTTCCCCTGACACTTATTAGCTCTAAGTTTCCCCAGATACTTGTTAGCTATAAGTTTCCCCTGATACTTAAGTATCTGGGCAAATCACTTAACCTCATTCTCTTCATCTGTAAAATTGTAATACCTTCACAGAGTTGTGTAAGAATAAAATGAGGTAATTTGCTGGCGTTTTGCAAACCTTAAAGGGCTATGCAAATACTACCTATTATTTGGAGGACAAGGAAAAAGCTAAGACCTGGGCAGGTGTTTTGCCTGAAGTCTCTGCAAATAAATAGCAGGAGTGAGACTCCAAACCTATGTCCTCTGCATCCAAAGCCAGTCAGTATTCTTTACATCCTAAACCACCCTATTTCTCCCAGTTATTCAGACTTAATACCCTTTCTCTCCCTTGACCTTCCTTTTTCCCCCTTTCTGGTAAAGATCAGGAAATAATCCAGCTTCTCAGTGGAAAGTGGAAATATCTGAGGTAGGCTGGATTTGACCTGGAATAGGTACAGTTTGCTCCAAGGCCCTGTTAACTGGGATCGCAGTGGACTGAGAGTTGTACCTGGAGTTGGGAAGACCTAAATTCAAACCAGCCTCAGACATTAACTAATTTCCTGTTAAGTCATTTAACTCTGTTTTATATCAAATTTCTCAGTTTGTTGTTGTGAAGGTGAAAGGAAGTATTATTTGTAAGAAGCACTTAGCACAGAGTAGGGACAATGTCAAGACTTATGCCTTCTCTCCCCTACCCTCTGTAGTGTGGCTTTTAAAATATAAGTGGGCCCTAGCACATATCTTTATGCCTGTTTGATAACTGCCCAGGAAATGTGTTGATTTGATTTTTTTAAAAATTATTGTCGTGATTGTGATTTTGATAGCATGAGGCTTTTTTTTGCTTATCAGATGAGATTCCTGGCTGATATAAACTAAGGGCATAGGAAAAGGGGAATCTGTTAAAATAGGTAGTTTCTTTTCTGTAAAGAGAGGACTTTGAAACCCTGTGCAAGGTTTCACATAGAATTACACAGGAGAAAAAAAATTGGAGGCCTGTTTAAGTTTGGTGGGAGGGGGCAGGAGGAGACACAGTCTCTCCATCCTGTGAGGAAAATGTATTCTCTTATGCAGGAAATCACTTCATATGAAAGATGAGATCCACTTAAAATGAAAATGGGTGCAGTACTGGATAATTAAGCTCCTTGAGGATAAGGAGCCACATAAAACATAATAACCTGCCTTAGTTTCTTCCTCTTATCTTTGCTGAGATCACTGAACCTAAAGTTTCCAATTCTGCCTCACACACTGAAGTACCTGTGTAATTGTGGACAATTCACTTAACCCTGGTCTGCCTCAGTTTCTTCATTTATAAAAGAGATGATAATAATAGTGGCTACCTCCTGAAGGCATTATATGGACCAAATAAGATAATTGTAAAGAACTTTGCAAACCTTAAAGCACCTTGTAAATGATAGAGCTATTATTAATAATCTTTTCCTTCAATTTAAATACTTTGACTTTTTTTTTCTTGCATTGTTTACCATCTTTTATTATATTTGTGTTCATGTTGAATCCCCTCTAATTATAAGCTCCTGGAGCAGTGAGGACCAGGTTTTTTTTGTTTCTTGTTTTTTGTTTTTTTTTTTTTCAGACTCGTAACCTAGAACTTGAACCTAGAACCTAGTCTTGCTGGTGGTATGTACTTAATATTGCTGAATGAATAAATCTGTAAAATGGGTTTCCTAATACCTTATTCCACATGGTGTCTGGAAACCTTAAGAAGCTAAATAAATGTCTTCCACTTCCCATAGTGTTTTAAAGTTTCCAAAGGGCTTTCCTTACAATAATTGAGGAAGACGGTATAAATAGTATCTTATCCCCATTTTTACAAACAAGGAAACTGAGGCATAGAGAAGTAACCTATAATAAAAATATTAGGAAGAAAACAAGCATTTATTAAGCACTTATGGTGTACCAGACACTGCTAATATGTTGGCTATTATTAATATCGACTATTATTGTCATTCATTTTATATTGCCCTGTCATGTGGAGCACAAGTGTCTTGAATGCAGTAAAATCTTCATCGATGTCTGTTAGATGACAAACATAAATCGTCACTATATTGGGAGTAAAGATGGCATCTACTATTTCTTAGCTAAATGTTTGTTGCAGTATTCCTTCAGGAAATCGAGACGTTTTTCAAAAGATCTTTTTAAAGGGACACTGTCAATTCAGATTCAATCCTTTGAGGACAAAATTGTGCCATCTACTTGACACTGGCCACTGGCAAAACTCCCCACAAAGCAAGCAGGTCGCAGAGAGTTAAAAGGCAGTGAGGAAATAGCTTGTTGGTCATCAGAAAAAGATTGCAATTTCTCAAAATACTGTGTAATTTATGATATTTATTACCAAAGTAGGGCAAAAGATTTCTTTCCATCTTGACAGCGTCCCTTCATCATCTTCCATTACGTGATTAAATGTAGAATAAGGGGATGATTTAAGCAATTACATTCATTAAAGAAAATTATTTTATTATCATTTTTTTTAAGTAACCAAGCTATTTTCTTTCAGCTAAAAGAAAAGAAAAAAGGCCGAGGTAACTTTTTTTAGCCACTTCATCAATGAGAAAAAAAAAATCAGAATATATTCAACATTCCCTTTTTTGTCAATGCACAAAATAATTGCACTGTATCAGCAAACAGTTTACATGCACCAGGAAAAAAAAAAAAAAAGAACAGAACCAGAAAAAAGAAAAATGCAGATTTAGACTGTTTACTTAAGGAGTCACAAAAAGGCATCCATGTAAGGGTTAGTGGTTTCATGTCTAGTGTATGATCAAGTTTTCATATGCAGCTTTCCAAAAGGATGATTGGGTTTTTCTTTTTAGATCGGGTTACTTTGGATGGGCACATGATGCAAAGACGCAGCTAAATAAATTGTGTCTAGTAGGGTGCTGATCTGAACCTCAGAAGTCATGTAGGCACCTGAAATAAGGAAATATCGCCATGAGTATTAAGAGGAAGCCCCTGCTTCCAGGGAATAGGAGTGGGGGGGGAGGAATAGGAGCTGGCAAATGTTCATGAGAAATAGAGTGAGGCAAAGGGTTGACTTGAATCTGCAGCATTGGGCCCTGGTTTGCTCCCACCCCTCCCCTCTTGCCCCAGACCTCCCTCCCCCCCCAGGAAGACCCAGCAGTAGGTGGAAGTGCAGGTCACAGCTCTTCTGATTACGGCAGTGACGGTGCTAAACTGGGCAGGTCTCACTTGCTTTTGGAAAATCTGAAGTGAGAAAGCTGGAGAGAGAAACAGAGGGGTGGGCTGAGCAGGTGGAGGCTCTGGCTTTTGGAGTCTTGTTGCAGCAAAAAATGGAAGATAATGTGATGTCCGCTGCCTTTCGGCAGCAGTGACATCCAGCTGTTGTCTAAGTGAGCAGCTCCATCCTTTCTGAAGAAAAGATAAGTGGCTGCTTCTCCTTCAGACATTCTGTCACTTCATGTGGGTGATGAACTGTCCACTCCCCTGAGGCTGACCCAACTGATGAGAGAAGCCATCTGGCTGCTTAGAGATTTTCCCTTCCAGCCACAGAATATGGGCTCTGTCATGGGGCATTTATTGACGTTAGAAATCGTCTGAAGAACATCTCCTTACATTAGGAATCAGCTGTTTGAATGAATTTCAGAGGGAAAATTTTCTTTTCCTCAGACTCCAATGAATGCTGGACATGGGACCCCCGACAGGAAATCTTTAGTTTTCCAAATGCTGCCGACATGGAGAGAAGTAGGACAATGGGAGCTTCTCACAAGTGAAGATGAGAACTTGTGGGCTGTCCATAGTGGGGTCTCCATGCAAAGAAAGAGGAAGCCTCAGGTGCTGTTTGTTATGAACGAGATGGGGCTGGGGGGGAGTTCTGGGATATAAGAAAGGAAAGCTTTTCAAGCTGTCAGGATGGAGGGGGCAACATCTGTCTAGGGGAAGAGGCTATGCCCCACATACGGGTCAAGACTCCCCTAGATGCCTTAAAAATCTTAGCCACCATGGAAGAGGATTCAAGAGCATAAACTTGACAGGAGAGGGATGGGAAGTAGAAAATAACCTCATGAAGTAGGTACTTGAAGGAGAACATCATGAATCCCTACCTCACTTCAGCCTCTTTGCATGGAAAACAAAAACAAGATGACCAAACTTTTGTGTCAGGAAGACTGCTGATTTTACTGTTTCTGAATATGTGACTGGTGATGAAAGTGTTTCCTGAAATGAGTCAGTAAATATCAGTTAGAAGGGATCTCAGAGGGTATTTCACCCAACCCATATCTGAAGAGTAAGCTATCTCCCCTCAGTGAACATCTCCAGTGAGAGGGAATTTTGTATGCTCTCCCCAGGAGAACAAGAGAGACCTCAGAGGCCTTCTCACCTGTGTACGAAACCTTGTGTTTAATAAATATATATATATATATATATATATACACACACACAGTGAAAGAGAGACACCTCAGAGACCATCTCACCTGTGTATAAACCTTGTGTTTATATATATATATATATATATATATATGTATATATATATATATACACACACACACACATACATACTGCCACTTCTACTCTTAACTATAAGGAAATTCACTTGATATACTGAACAGCTTTATTTGTAACCATTTATCTTTAAACTGAGCTTCAATTTCCTCTGTAACTAGAATTCATTAATTCAGAGTCTTGCAAACAAGTCTAGTTTTTCTTCTGAAAACTATTGGTTCCTAAGTGTTTCCTTCCGGAGACCAATTCATCCTACTTTTGCTCAATATGGCATGGACTATGAGGTCTTCCTCAACACTCTTTAACTTTTTAATGTCCTTTTCAAAATATGGTACTCAGAACTGAGCATAGTATTTCAGGTGTGGACTGATCAGGAGAGAGGGCAGTGCGATTCTATGCTTTCCAATACAGCCTGAGTTCATGAGAGTTCTTTGAGTTGCCATATTGCACTGTGGACCCACCAAATCTATAATTCACTAAAATCTCATTTTTTTTCTTCCAGAATTGAGATCTTCATTTTGCCAACCAACAGTAGAAAAATAGCAAGAAATGAGGTAGGGATATAAAGTCGCACCCATTCTCTACTTTGACTTGTCATTGTGGGTCTGAGACACTCTGGCCAGAACTTTGCAAGTAACAGTCATTCAGTAAATAATTAGAGAGTATTAAATTGAATAGAGCAAGGGAAGCAGTTATGATGTTAAGCTGACTCTTACAGCCAGGTCTTTTTCCTTGCAAAGTACTGGGTCTGTGCCCGATTTCAGGCTCCTCCATCTGCCCACAAAGACTGGCATAGGAAAGGCTCAGAAAAATATAATGCCTCTGGTGCTTCCAGTCTGGTACTATGCATTGAAACAAACACTCTCTGCTTCTCTCAAGCAGGCCCTAATTTTGCAATACAATCAGTCCCTCTCTGTAGGCAAAGTATTAAACCATTTATACAATCTCTTCTGTTACCCCTGTGCCCATCAAGGGATTTTTAACCTGAAAGTCTCCATCAAGCAATAGAATCAACTCTCTAAGGTGGTGGTGGCCACCTTTTCTCAAAATTCTCAGCTACAGAGCCCAACAAAACCTTTCCCATCCTGCCTGGTCACAAGGCCCTAAGGGCAACCGCTGCTTCTCATTGCCTGAAGCAATGAGAAGTTATAATCCAAGTTATAATCTATGGATCCCTATATATTTAGTCTGAGATTCTCATATATTTCTACATGCCTGAAAAGGCTACGTTTTTCAAGGGCATTGAGTAAGTCAAGGCAACTGCATGGTTTTTTTCTCCCCCTTGCATCATTTAAGGCAGTCTTAGCAATGCTTCTCAGGACTTATGTGTCAAAGGATTAATATGTTGACTCTCAATTCTGGGTAATTTCTAGGTAACACTGACAGCCAGAAGTGAGGCAATATTACTAATACCTTAGGCTAATCTTCGGCTTTCTATATACTTTCCTTTAACTGGATTTTTGATCATTATTCTTAAGTGAATAAAAGGCAAATTCTTTGTCCCGGGGAGTGATTGTTGACTATGTATCATAAGAATTAATCTCCCAGTTTCTTAACCTGGGAGAGTCTCTGAAAACATTTAAATTTTCACTAACCTTTGGTTTCCTTTGTAATCCCATGTTTATTTGAGGCATATAAAAGTGTTATTCTGAGAAGGGGTCTTTCATCAGACACAAAGGTTGAGAACCCTTCTCTATCCTAACTTATGATGAAAATGCTGGTATTCATTTCTTCTCCACTAGATCAAGTAGTTGGTTAAAATTAGTGGAGTGTATATTTTGCACAATTTTAGAGAGGTATCTTCCCCTTAGTTACTTTCCCTGAACTAAAGGAAGGCATAAATGTTGGAAGACAGATTTTATAAAGAAAAAAAAAGTTAAATGGGATTTAACTGAGGAAATACAAATTATTGCACAAAGGATGATAACCTTTAGTTCCATCTGTGCTTAAAGGCAGAAGAAGAAGAAACAAGCTAGACGTGTATACCGTAAAGACATTTAAAATCAGATGAGGGAAACAAAGTGAAATATCAAAATGATCACCTCTGGTGAGCCCTCTCAAATAGCTTAGCTAATATTATTGGAAGGTAGGAGATGGACTAGCAGGCCTTGCAAGGTTTCCTTGTCCCTTTCATTTTTACAAGATGGTATCTCAAGGACAAAAGCTCTGCTTGAGACATAACACGTTAATCCATGTTTTATAGAAAGTCTTTCTCATAATTGAATGACCAATAACTCCAGCTCGTGCATCTACAAGATAGCTACCTACCCACTGCAACCCAGCCAACGCTGGGGCTCTAGTTGGTCATTTTCCACACTAAGTGGCCTATAATTTCTTTTGGCCTCACAAACCAGAGGACGAAACATCTAGAGGCCAGAATTGAGTTAATGGCCTCTCATCTTGTGATTTCACCAAATGCCTCCTCTACAGTGGCTATGGGAAATCTCAGTGAATTGGCTTGAGATCATACCACGCTCAGGAGGTTTTGACTCAAAAAATAAAACAAGAAAGAGGATGTTGACATTTGTTTGAGAGGGATAAGGGTCACTTTAAAAAAAAATCTTATCAGCCCTTGTATTTCTGGGATTTTTCTCCCTTAGTGATCTGCTCGATTATATTTACTTTCGTTTCCTGGGAGCCACACTGACCTTCTGTCTCTAAGCCTTGCTTGTCCATACTCTACCTTACATACATCACATCATTCATATCATTTTGATCAAAGACTGCACATACAAGTCCCAGAGAATGGATAAGGAGCATTTTTCAGGTATTCAACTATTCAAACACTTCCTATGCAGGAAATCAGATTCAAAAGGCACAAATAAATCCGAAATAGGAATTATGAAAATCCTCAAGTTTTAGGTAAGGAAAATAGATAAACCGAGGCACAGATAAGTCAAGCCACTCAACAGAATCCCAAAGGAAATCCCTTTAAAAACTAAATCCTTTCCCAGGTACTCCTCTACCTGATGTCACCAAGGACTCATTTCCTCCCGAGTTTTATTTTTATATATTTTGGACTAACCTGTGGTTAGTCAAGAGTTGGTTTAGCTAAGTGACAAGAGAATAACTAAAAGGACCAATGTAAAATACTTTGTTTTTAGGATGACTGGGATTGTTAATTTTTTTAAGCTTCTTATTAAATGCACTTTCAAAAAAATTATTTTTTTTTAACTCTGATTGAAATACGTAAGGTTTTCCACTTAGGTATCAGAATCTCTAGTTTTGTAATGCCATAAGGGGTCTTGTAACTGAATGTGAGAGTCACAAAATGATGATGTATTATCAGTAAATGATTTGTGTATGTATTTTATGGATCTATAGACCCGGAGTGGTGTAAAAGGTTCTCGGGTGAAAAGGGGTCACAAGTGGGAACGATTTAAGAAGCCCTGGTTTAGAAAACCAGGTTTCCAAGCATGGTTCAGTAAAACTCACCTCTTCAACCCATCCCCATCCCCACTCTCCATCCGTTGATTTGGTGTCTTTAGGAGAATCTTTCACTTTTCTGTGCCTCGGCTTTCACATTTGCAGCATAGGGACAACGGCACCTTTCTTACAGGATTGCTTTGGGTATTAATTAAAAAATGTCTAAATGCTTTGGGCCACTGGGAAATAGCTGCTAGTGTGAGTGCTTCCATACTGCCCCACCCACCCCGCAATTCTCATTTCCCTTCCTCTAGTGAGATAAGCATGTGTGTACTCGGGCAAGAGATGGAGAGAAGAAAGTCCAGAGACATTGGTGGAAGAAAATAATGAGTGATGTAGCTGTTGGGGAAATGTGAGACTCTGGCCAAGGTGTGACAAACAGGTGCTGTCTTCCAGTGCTCAACCTGCAACAATTAATCAAGTCATCCTTGCTTTTAATCACATTGTTTTGGAAACCAATTAAAATTACTGTTCAGGTGTCTTTCAGACCTAAGCAGTCTCTTTCCAGGCTTGATCCAAGTCAGCTCTTGCATTCATTTTGGAATGAGAGGAAACGGTTGGGTCTTGTGAATATGATGACCCCAAAACAAAAGCCCCAGGGTCTTCATTGGGGGGGCACAATTTGATTGGCTGGCAGCCAGGAATGGTGGTCATGGAAAACAGTCAAGTCACCAGTGTGAAGTCCCTAGGCATGAAACCACTAGTTCTCATATTTAATGATAGGCATTTTTGTGCTGTCGATTTTTTTATACATATCTAAATATTGTATGGTGTTTGCATGTAAATAATGTAACCTGCATTTGTAGGTACCATTTTGTGGCATGCAGTTACTGGAATGTACAAAAGAAGTCTCGCTAATCTTTACAAAGAGTTGCAAACAGAATTACAAAACACGTTATCCCAGCATGTAGGATTCTCAGAGCTGCAAGTTAACAAGAATCTTTATTTGGTTCACTTTAGGTTCTGCAGCAACCACTCAATATTAAAAAAGAGGAACAGAAAATTAAGATGTACAAAAGATGTAATATCCCTTTAGAAAGCAAATTGTCAGAAATGTATTTGTATTACTGATGCTCTCTCCTCCTATGTCCCTCCCACCCTCTCCCCCAAAAAAGACCCTTGAACTAAACAAAACTGTGAGAAGGATGGGTCGTGTGTGAGTGTGTAAGGAAAAGAACTAAACTTAAATGGAACATGCTCTAATCTTTAGTTTATTTCTGGTTAAAAATATAGCAATCCAGTGCAGTGTAATAAAGAAATCTGCTTCAAACAGAGCAGAAAAACAGCTAAAGAGAAGCAAAGCAGAGTCCGGAAGTCTGGGCTGTACCCAACAACGTTGTATGTGGAATCCTTTTTTCAAAGGGATTTCGCCGATGTGGAACTGAGGTGTTTGTCTATGGATCTGTCCACACTCAACCTGTCCACATACACACACGCCAGGGCATGACAAAGGCTCTAATCACTCCTGATCCGAGAGGGACAGTCAGACGTGGCGCTCTAGCCTATGGTTTGGGTCAGATCATGGAGCCACGCTGGCAGAGTAAGCAGAAAAACACTGCACCTCCTGGTCTGACTGAAACAACACTCGGGTTGTATGTTTTTGCATTGTGGGTTTTTTTTGGGGGGGTGGTTAGGGAAAAGGGGAGGTAGAGATTTTTTTTTTTAATGAACACGGGATTTTTTTTTCAGTCACTGAGTTTTAAAACATGATCCTGTTATTGGGACCCGAACAGCTTCAGAACAGGGATAGTGCATCTTTAATGACTATGCATATCTACCAGTGGGGAAATCAAGGCAGGCATTATTACAAAGATGGTAAAATCAATGAACTTAAGTGACATATATCGTAGAAAACAATACATCCTTAAGGGGCTGTCATTACCAATGATGGCGTACAAGGGACATGTTGGAAGCCTGAATATACATCCTGCATACAAAGTGCAAAAATACCACATGCTCTGAGCCCAAGCATGATTTCAGAAACGGTCCATGGCAAGATGTACCAGACACACCGACTGCATTCATTCCTCGGCTGAAGAACTGCCCTGCTTTGCCAGCTAGACACTCCACTCTGTACCTGAATCCATCGCCCGGACCTCCGTCGGGTGGTTTCCCTTGGGAGCTGGTGAGTGGGTGGCAAGGAGGCAAGGGGAAACGCTTGGGTTAGGGAGTCGGATGCCAAATTAAAGAAAATGGCCACTGGTCCAGATGTGTCTGGTTAAAACCCAGCGTATGATTGGGGTCGGGAATTTAGCCTTCTCAAAGAAAGCCAGCAGGGCAGTATTGGAAAATGATAAGATTAATTAATTTAGTTAGGTAGAAAAGGGGAATATGTTTCCCCCCTCACCCCTTAACATATATATATGTATATATACATATATGGGTATATAAGTATATATACATATATCAGTGTATATGTGTATATATACATATATATGGGTATATAAGTATACATACATATATATGTGTGTGTGTACCCATTTATAGAGAATAAAAAGGGCTAGTTTCTCTACCCAATGGGAAAAGACAGCTTCTTTCCCTGTGCCCCATACCCATAAATGCTCATCACAGGATATCTCAGAGCGGAGAACGAAAAGAAAGTATGAACTGGCTCTCTTTCCAGCTCCCAACCCTGACCCTGGTGTCTTGAAGATAGTTACTTCTTTCTCCTTGCTTGATCCAGCTCAAAATGAGTCGCTCCCCTGGGACGTCGCTCTGTAGCCGCCGCTCCTTCCTCCTTGTCGTGATGATGACGATGATGACAGAGGTGATTTGACTTTTTGCTGTTGCTTTTCCGAGATCCCTTCTCTTCTCTTTCCGTGTCTAGCTGGGAGGGCCGGTGTGTCGGCCACCTTCTGCCATGTCACACAGCATAGTGTTATACAAGCAAAGAATTTTGGCTAAAATCCAAAAAACATTACCCAGAAAAAAAGGCAAACTGTGAGTGATACCCAATCATGTTGTTCTTCTGTGAAAAGACTTGGAAGTTGTTGGACAGTCAGAGTTACGCTCGTTCCCTTTTTTTTTTTGTTTGTTTGTTTTGTTTTATGTTTTGTTTTCCTCTCCTTTCCCCCATCTGTATGTAGAATTGTTATTTTTGCTAAGACAATCTCATCAGATGAAAAAGTTAATAAACAAAATGGCGACTCCAATGTTTAGCAAGATCACCATGACTACGAGAATAGGAGCTGAGCCCTGGAACAGAGAGAAAGAAGGAGAGGTGAATTTTACAGTCAGGATAAATGCGTAACTTTCTCTTAATGGGACAAACCTTAATTTCCCATAAATCAAACTATCGGGAATCAGAAGGAAATTGCCAACAGTTTAGTGACCAGTGGGGTTAATGTACACATTTCATTAGAAGACAAAGGATCAGAAAAATCACCTGAAACCAGAGAGCATCACAGATCTCCCTCTCATTGGACCCATCAGTGGCTGACTGGCCGAGTAGGATAATGGGCAATGCTAGATCTTCCTCATTTTCTACCTGAAGTGATGGATCTCAGTACTATTTATGATAGGACTTTAACAGAACGGACCGCGGATTTCTCTGGTCTCACCTTAGGAAGCTAAAAGAAGGCAGTCTTGTGGATGATGATCGATGGCTCAGGCAGACATAAATGGGCCACGATAGCAGGCGGCCTTGTGGTGGCCAATTCAGAATAGCTCGTGTTGTCCACTTACCCACCTCTAAAGCAGCGGTTCTCAAACTTTAGTTCTCAGTATCTTTATACTATTAAAAATCATCGAGGATCTGTCCAAAGAGGTTTTATTCATGTGGATTGCATGTATAGATATTTACCATGTTAGAAATAAAAGCTAATTTTGAATTTGTAGATCCCCTGAGAGGGTTTGAGACCCCAGGATTTGCTGGACCACATTTTGAAAATTACTGGGAAAAGGAGAGGGCATTTTAAAAGTTTTTCCACTCACCACCCCTTTTTGCCTGTGAAATTGTTCCATGAAGGGGCAGCTTTTTTTTAAGGTGGTGCAGTGGTTAGAGCACCAGCCCTGAAGTCAGGAGGATCTGAGTTCAAATCTGGTCTCAGACACTTAACATTCCCTAGCTGTGTGACCCTGGGCAAGTCTCTTAATCCCAATTGCCTCAGGAAAAAAAAAGAAACTTTCCCATGACCCTAAGTATATAAGTATATAAAATAATTTACTGAAAATAAATCATAATTTTGTGACCTTCACATTCAGTTACAAGACCCCATATGGGATCACAAACCACATTGAGAAGCAGGACTCTAGGAGAGCTCACCCTTGAAATTCACTGCCACACAGCTCTGCTAAAATAAAGATTCCTGCTTCCTCAAGATCATACAAACCATTTTCCTATCCGCTTTGCAGTCCTGGAAGCTAATTTCTGGCACTGCTTCCCTCCTCCCCATCTCCTATTACTCAAAAGCCATGGATGAAGGGGGAAGACCTAAGTTCAGATCTTAGGTCAGGAGCTTTCTAGGTGTGTGACCTACTGGGCAAGTCACTTCACCTCGGTCTGCCTCAGTTTCCTTCTCTGCCTAATGGGGTTAATAATGGCACCTTCCTGGGGCAGCTAGGTGGCACAGCGGATAGAGCACCAGCCCTGAAGTCAGGAGGACCTGAGTTCTAATCTGGCCTCAGACACTTAACATTCCCTAGCTGTGTGACCCTGGGCAAGTCACCCCCAATTGCCTCAGGAAAAAAAAAGGCACTTTCCTCACTGGGTTGTTATAAGGCCCTACTGGGATAATTTGTAATAATAGAAGCCAGCATTTGTATGGCACTCTAAGGCTTACAAATGTCTTTGATCCTCACATTTTACAGATGAGGAAACCGAGGCAAACAGAGGTGACATGTCTAGTGTCACCCAGCTAACAAATGTATGAAGAAGGATTTGAAATTGGGTCTTCCTGACTCTGTGGCAGATAGGTGGCTGGGCAAACCACTTCATCCTGCTTGCCTCAGTTTCCTCCTACGTAAAATGAGCTGGAGAAGGAAATTGCAAAGCACCCCGGTATCTCTGCCAACAAAACCAAAAATGGGATCACAGAGAGTCAGACATAACTAAAAAAAATAACTGATTGAACAACTGAATTTCCTGACTCCAGATGTGAGGCTTTAGCCACTGCAGTAAATCCAGAGTTCAAATTTGGCCCAAGTCACTTCACCTCCATTTTCCTCAGTTTTCTCATCTGTAAAATGGGGGTGATAATAGCACTTACTTCACAGCATATCAAATGAGATCTTTGTAAAGAGATTTGCTATATAAATGCTAGCTATTCTTAGTGCTTTGCAAGTTAAAACTAAGCTATTAAACTAAGGGGTCTCTGTCTCTCTATTTCTCTCTCTCTCCCCGTCTCTATTCTTTCTCTTTGTCTGTGTGTGTGTCTGTCTGTCTGTCTCTGTCTCTCTTTCTCTGTGTGTCTGTCTCTGTCTCTCTTTCTCTGTGTGTCTGTCTCTGTCTCTTTCTGAGCCTCTGTGTGTGTGTGTGTGTGTGTGTCTGTTTGTCTCTCTTTGCCATTTTCTTCAGCTCCTTCCCTGAATCCTAGGATGCTGAATCCCTGTTTTGATCCAAAAGCTCGGCCTCGGACATGAGAACAGCTCGGCCCTGGGGCTCCCTGGCTCTCCCCCACCCCTCCCCTTGTCACAGTCCCCTCCAGCCCAGGGAATTCTAACGGCAGCTTCTCCTCATCCACAGTTGCTATTGTTGGGCAAAATCTGTCTGAAACCAATCGGTGTCCGTGCCGCACCTCGGTGTGATAGGAAATCTGCAGTGAGACTCCTGGCAGCTGCAGCAGCTCCCCACGCCAGCCCCTCCAGCCAGCCCGGGCGGCACGGCGGACCGCATTGGCCAGGATGCTAACAGCAGAGGGGATGGGGGAGGAGGAGAGGATGGAGGGAAGGGCAGAGCCAGGATGCTCCGGCAAGGCTCGGGGGCCCTGCCCACTCTTCCCAGAACCATCCAAGCCAGGGCCCGCCGCAGGAAATGCCTGCTGGAGCTTTCTGTGGCAAACGCATCTGCCGGAGCGGTAAGGGAGGAGGGCTCGGCCTGGCACCTCGGGGCCAAGGTATCAGGCTGGCGTTTCAAAGCCATTCTTGATAGGAGGCCCTGACCCCCATATCTCCTTGAATCAAAACCAGGAGGGCTCAGAGTCAGGCTGCAGCTGCAGGCCTGGCTTCGGTTTCCAGGGACTGTGAGCATCCTGACTCTTCCTTCCAGTCCCTCCCCCAGCCCTGCAGATAAAAATGGGGAAACCGAGGCACCGGCCCCTATTCAGTGGGACAAAGAAATAGAGACACAGACTGACAGACAGAGACACAGAGAGAGAGACAGAGGCAGCGGGAGGGAGGGAAGGGAGACAGACATAAATGAAAAATTAGAGCACGCTCCACATTAAGCCTGGAGCTGTGAGGCTGGGGCCCTGACATGCACGGCACAAGTCCAGGCCTCTGAGGGAAGACTATTGCATACAGGTACGTGTCTCCCCAGGCCGAACCTGGGCTTGAGGGAGGGATGCTTTCTGCCCCGCTGTGCCCCCAGCCTGCATGGAAGGGGTTCGAGGATCTCTGGGATTGCCTCTTGTCCTATTCTGTCCTAAGCCCGCGGCCCGACCTCGGGTGAGGAATATTCGAGATATCACTATATCCAGCCTGGACTGAAGGGTTCTAGACTCTCCCAGACTGGCTCAGGTCTGAGGGGGAGAGTTATCTGAGCTCTGCTCAGTGACGTTCTAGGTGTCATCACTATACCTAGCATGGACTGGGGGGTTCTAGACTCTCCCAGACTGGCTCAGGTCTGAGAGGGAGGGTTC
>JAJPUD010013528.1:0-11252 GCA_023553655.1 Myrmecobius fasciatus
CTGATAAGAGTAAGATTTACACAATGCTCATCTCCCTCCCCTCTTTCTCTCAATTATATTAGGTTTTCTTTCCCTCTTCAAGAGATTTTACCTTGTTTTTACCTCCTTTTTTTAGATCTTATTTTACCACTTTTTCCCTCTTTTCCCCAGTATGATAACCTTTTCCCCTGTAGTTTTCTTTTTCATATTATCAAAGTAATATCTAGTTAATTATCCCCCCAAACTTTAAATGTCCCCATAGTAGAAATAAATTTCTCAAGAGTCCTTTCCTTTTTACCTGTTTATGCTTCTCTTGAGTTCTGTGTTTGGATGTCGAATTGTTTGTTCAGATCTGGTCTTTTCAATAGAAATAGGTGAAATTCACTTATATCATTGAATGACCATCTTCTTCCCTGGAGGATAATGCTCATTCTAGCTGGGTAGGTTATTCTTGGTTGTAATCCAAGTTCCTTTGACCTTCAGAATATCTGATTCCAGGCCCTTCAATCCTTTAATGTGGAGGCTTACAGATCATGTGTGATTCTAATTATTGATCCTCGGTATTTGAACTGTTTCTTTTTAGCTGCTAGCAGAATCTTTTCCTTGGTGCTATAGCCCTGAAATTTAGTCACGATATTCCTTGGGGTTTTAATTTTGGGGTCTCTTTCAGGAGGAGATCGGTGAATTCTTTCAATGGTGATTTTGCCTTCTGATTCTACAATCTCAGGGCAGTTTTCTTTCAGGATTTCCTGGAAGATAGCATCAAGGGTCTTTTTTTCATTGTGGCTTTCAGGGAGTCCAATAATCGTTAGATTGTCTCTCCTGGATCTGTTTTCCAAGTCAGTTGTTTTTCCTAGGAGATATTTCACATTTTCTTCAATTTTTTTCATTTTATTTTGTTTTTGTTTGACTGATTCTTGAAGTCTTGTTGAGTTATTCACTTGCATTTGTTCAATTCTTTTTTTTAAAGTGTTGTTTTCTTCAGTTACCTTTTTAAGCTCCTTTTGTAACTGGCCAATTTGTTCATTGCACTCTTTTTCCATTTCACTAATTTTATTTTTCAGTGCATTATTGTCTATTTCCAATTCAACAATTTTGTTTTTCAATAAATAGGTGTCTTGTTCATATATCTTTTGCAGGGCATTAAATCCTTCTTGCAAGATATTGTAAGCTCCTTTTGTAACTGGCCAATTGAATTTTTTTTTGTTCATTGCACTCTTTTCCCACTTCACTAATTTTATTTTTCACTAAATTGGTGTCTTTTTCATATCTCTTTTGCAGGGCGTCATATCCTTCTTGCACTGATTTCAATTTATTTTCCCATTTATCCTCCAGCTCTCTTATGAGGTTCTTTATGCAATATTCCAGAAAGGTCTTTTGAAAAGAGGACCCGTGACGGTCCTTAATAACTTTCTTTGGAGTTTTGTCTAAAGGAACCTCAGGATCTGTGGTCATCCCTTCTTTCTCTTGATAAAAGCTGTGTATGTTGAGAGCTCTCTTTTGCTTCTTCATTTTTTTTACACAACGTGGATGTCTCTTTAAGGCTCGGAAAAAAAAAATCTCTGCCCTGGGGCAATTTGGCGAATTAACTTAAGGTGCTGGGCCGGTGGAGGCTAGGACTATATCAGGATTACTCCTTAAACAAGGCAAGTCTCCCAGAACACCTGCCCTCAATCAGGGCAGAGTATCCCCAGTGCCTCAGATAAACTCCAGGTGTTTGGAGTTTGGAGTGTGGAGTTTCTGCCACAATGAGCTGAGTCCCACCCTCACTTCAAGCCTACATCAGAGTCCACTGTTTATCCCCCTGTCCGGGTTTAACAAACCTGATATGAAGTTCTTCAGAAAGCAGTGTCCAAATATTTCTGAATTTGTTGACTTGAAGATCAGTTCAGAGGCTTATTTTATTGTAAGTTTGTGAGAAGATCAGAGGACAACACAGAGAGTCACCTTTTCACTCTGCCATCTTGGCTCCGCCCAGCAAATTAAAATTTAATTAGAAAATAGTGAAGAAAATAAAAATAAAGATATTGTGTTAAAAGATAGTTTTCTAAATCAAGATCTCCCACAGGGATTCTTAATTGTTGTAGCCTCCGTTCTGTTTAATGTCATTGCTCCAGGAAATTCTCTAAAATCATATGTTTCTGAGAAGATAAGAACTTTTAAACTGGTAGAGGAAAGGTCTGGTTCCCTGTTTGTAAATAGCCAAATAAGGCGTGTGTGTGTATGTATATATTTGTATATTTGTTGCTTATGTACATATGTTTATTATGCATATGTATATTACATATATTTCTGTGTAATATATGTGCATATCATATTATGTGTATTACATTATGCATATTATACTATGCATTTGACCTTTTTTATGTGTCCAAATTTGATTTGCGTAAATTAGACTCAGAGAGAAACTTTGATAGATATATTGGGGAATCTTATGTACCCATGTACTCCAGAGACTGAGTCGTACCTAGTGGAGAATAAGAGAAGGGAATATAAAACTGACTTAGGGAGGAAGTACTGGATTATAATTTTTTTATTTAGCTTTATTACAGTATTTGGGATGCTAATAGATATCTAAATATTACTAGTATAAGTGTAATGATTTTTCTTTTTTTTTCAACCTGCTTTTTTGGATGCTTTCCTTTAAAGTGCAAGGAGTTTTCCAAACTTAAATCCAAAGTTTTTTCTTGTAGTAGATATCCATAAAACAATTATTAGTTGATCATTTGCTTTTCAAAAGTTTTAAAATGGAAATATTCACCATAGGATTTCTTTAAAAAAGTTTCTTCATTAAATTATCAATAAATTAATTAATAACTTATTTTCAATATGCAACTTTTTCAGTATCAAATTTGTGTCTTCATATTTTTACAAATAAAACAATTTACTTTAGGGAATTTTAAATTAATCCTTAGTGTTTAGAACATTGTTTTTGTATGTTTTTACTAGCACCAAAAATATTGTAAAGAAGACAGCTCTAGTTTTGAAGTCCTAGGTATGAATCTGAACTCTCCTACTTTTTGTCCAAATGACCTTAATCAAGTCTTCTCTCTCTGATCCCGGTAGGGATTTTTTTCTCTGTAAAATTAGGTCCTTTTTGTGCTAATGCTTCTTTCGGTACAGTCATATTACATTTATTTCTCCCTTTCTCTGAGAATATATGCAAGCATTTTTCAAGGCATGCTTTTAACCTATATAACTAATGAGTTTTAGTAAGATAATTTATGAGTTTTCTGAATAGCCATTAAGGTTAGAAACTATAGCAAAGTCTTTCCATGACCACTGAAAAATAGACTGTTTAAGGGTCGTTCCTTTTTTTTTTCCCTCGGCCTTTTTAATGACCATTCACTGCACAATTGATCATATCAGCTTTTGAGTTGGTCCAATTCTGTCATTTAGCTATGCCTAAAACACTGAGTCAACAATTTTCCCCCCAATCTAGGGTTTCTTGTCATATAGTCACAAACTCCAAGTTCTTAAACTTTACCAACATTTTTTATGATAGGGAGGAAATTGTTATTGTCTCTAGTAATAACCCAATTCTCCCTGTTCCTGACAAGATCTATTAACCCATTTTAGACTTTACCTTTTTATCTGCTACCGTAGGTGTTTCTTATTTGGATACCATTTCTGACATTTCTCTTCCTTCAGGGTGTGATTTTAAAATGATGATTTTTCTAAATTCCCTGCTACGTGGTACCTGTCTTGTATTTGCCTAGTGCCACTCACTTTTTTGTCCTTGCCATTTCTGTAAAAGAAAAGCATTTAGCATGATTATGTCAGTGCTTAAATATTTCACTATGAAATTCTTTTACCTGAGAATATGGTGCTTATTTGGAAGAATTTTCATGACTTCCTTGTGTCCAGAAGAAAATTCCTTTAAAAGTGGGCTCCAGTGTGTTGGGCCATCACTGAAGAGATTTCCTATCTTTGAAACATTGCAATAAAGCCCTTCTTCTAACTGTAATTGATTCCAGTCCATTCTGCTATAACTTAACATTTGTGTTCTCAAAGACACTGCACTATGAAAAATTGCTTAGTAAAACTCATAGAACTTATGGAGACATAGGGTTTAAAGTATGATGCTCAAAAACAAATCACCAGAAAAAATAGGAATCTAATAAAAACAGTAATTTACTCATTTTAAATGGTTAAGAAATACAATAAATTGTGGCCACATCCATAAGGCCCCTACTCACTGCTTATTCACAAATAAAGCCAGGATTCCTGGCAAAGGATGTAAGAATAGGTGTGATAGGGATTAACCCTTCTCTTCTCACAGCTCATGCTGTACCAGGAGATATGCAATAAATATGTTTACCTCAACAAATATATGATTACTGTGAATTAGTGTAGATTCCTGCAACTTTACTCTTTCTCTTGGGAGAAATTTGAAATTTGAGTATACTTAACATGTTCCCTAATATGTTAATATCATTGGAGAAAAAGTGTGTTTTGAAATATGCATAATAGCTTAACTGACTGTATAAAGGGGATGAGACCATTTCTTGGATATAGTATAACCAGCTATTTAATGGGGAAAAAATGACAAAGCAGCAGGAAAGTTTCTTCTCCCCTTTCTGCCTAAGAATATAGTTGCCACCTTGCTAGATATAAAGAGATATATTGTTCTTTCCAATTAGGAATGTAAGCAAGTTAATTTAAGGAAACAAGAAATCATAAGTTATTACTGATAAACCCAAACTAGACTTTTAGTTCCTTAGACACTCTTGAGTCTGTAAGCTCATACATGAGAAATTCCTGGGCCATTGAAAAAGACTTACTGCTGTCTCTAGTGGAATCATAGCATCTTCAGGTTTGTAACAAATTTTTTCACTAACTCCAAACTGTCTTTTCCGCCATGTCAGTCACTTCATAAATTCTCACTACTATCTAAATTTTTCTAATTCCTATTATCTGAGTTTAACATTCTCAATTTATATTGAGAAATATATCTATATATCTATATATCTATGTATATATTTACATTTCTAAATTTATATTGAGAAAATAAAAGGACCTGTGCACAAAAATATTTATAGCAGTACCTTTTGTGGTTGCAAAGAATTGGAGGAAAAGCTGAATAAGTTATAGAACGTGATTGTGATGGAATATGTGTACTTTAAGAAAATGATAAGCAGGATTCTTTCAGAAAAACCTCAAAAGACATATATGAACAGATACACAGTAAATTGAACAGAACCAAGATTACATTGTACACAGCAATTTTGCACATTGATGAACTATGAATGACATAGATATCCCCAGCAATACAAAGATCTAAGAAAATTCTGAAGGACTTGTGATGATAAATTTTATCCATCAGTAGACAAAGAACAGGTGGAATCTGAATGAATGCAGATCAAAGCATACTCTCTTCAAACTTTATTTTCTTATTGTTGCTGTTTTGTTTTTGTTTTGATCTATATTTTATTTTCACAAAATGACAAATATGGAATTAATTTCAGGATAATTGCACAGGTATAGCCTTTATCAAAATTCTTGCTTGCTTAAAGATGGGATAGGGGAGGGAGGAAGGATGGTAAGGAATTTAGAATCCATAATTGTAAAATGATGGTAAAAACAGTTTTTACTTGTAATTAGGAAAAATAAATTGTTAATTTTTTTTAATAAAAGGAGAAAGATTCCTGGGATAGAGAAGGAAGTTACTGCCTTCCAAGTCTGTTCATTGTCTTAGCTCACTTTTATATGTTTTAGTTGTTTAGAAGTCTTTAGGTTTTTTTTTTTTTTACATTTTCCCCCATACATCAAATTAAATATTCTTCAGACAAAAATGTGTGGAATCATCTGCAAATATATACAATATTTTCCCATAATTGTGCCCTGCCCATAGTACTGAAGATTTTAGTTTAAATGGATTGAACCAAATTGATTTAAACTAATTATGAGACAAGATTTGTTTTGTTGTTTTTACCATTTCCAAGTTTTTCTGGAGTTTCTTAATCAACCCATGCTTAAATCTGACCCTAATTACCCAAGTCATAATATTGCTTCAAAAGTTTAGAGAATTTTCCATGTAAGTACAAGTAGTTTAGTTTGAGTTTCAGCCACATTGATGATAAAGGGATTCATTTAGGCAACCCCTTTTTATTGGAGTTCTGCTTTAGAGTATTTTAGCTTCACCAATTTACAAAGCCTCTGTAAAGGATTTTAGAATCTACAGTGTGTCATCTCCTACAACTCCAAGGGCTCATTTAAGTGTATGAAGTCTTCCAAATGTCATCAAAGTTTCTAGATATGCTGTGATTTTTACATGAAATCAAGATCAAACTGCAGTAAAATAAGATTTTCAAGGATTAGACCAACATTATGTGAAAATCTAGCTCAGTATAGCCAAAATATCAGGTAGCCAAATCAGGTAGCTAGGAGGAGGTATTTTAATAATAATTATAAAAGCTGAAATTCAAGTTTACAAAATGCTATTCTCACAAGATCTCTATAGGAAGATATTTCAAATATCATTACCTTTATTTTATAGATAGGAAACCCAAAATATAAGAACAAAAGAGATTTATTGAAATTCACATAAGGAGTGAGTTTGAGACAGGATGCAAACTTAGATCTTTCTTATTACAAATTTAGTACTCTTCATATTGTAACGTTATCCCTTTTGATAAACTAACCAAATTTCTATAAAAAAAACAGAAAAATTAAATTGCATCCTCTGATGTATGTGTCAATGTGTGTGTAAAAATAAGGAATAAAATCTGGGCACCACAAAATTTTGAAAGCAAAAGACTCACAATGGCTTTTTAAAAGAATGGAACATAAAAATTACGACATACTACTCTGTAACCTTTCTAAGAGCCATAAATTTGATTAGACGATGTTGAGTTTTCTCCCAAGCATCGAAATTTAAAGGGAACTGATAGCAATTATAATCCTTCAGCTCTGTGTCCCAAGATCCCTCTCCCCCATTCCAACCTCTGATTTAATTTGTCTTTTAAAATTATTTGAAGGTACATTTCATGCTGCTTACCCGAGGCATACACTGTGAAGCTCATCCAATTTTCACAGTCTCTCTTGGGCACTGTAGAATGACTTAGGACAATCTGCCATGCCCTACAACCCCAAGGATTCATATAAGTGCAAGAAATATTCCACAGATGCCAAAGCTTTTAGGTCTGCTCTGATTTTGACCTAAATTACTGGGCAAACTCCAGAACTGATCCTGAAAATTTTAGCTATCTTTTTGTGCTTCATGAGATGAAAGCTATGTTTCCCCAGGTTTTGAAGATGAAGATGATAAAGCACTGAATGGCCAAAAAAGAAAAAACAAAACAAAACAAAACAAAACAAGACAAAACAAAAAAAAAATTTATGAGCCTAAGATTATAGGCACCTGCATTGATCAGTTATTCCTTGAATAACATGAATCAGAAAATAGCTTAATGCCTGATACTATTTCTTTTGAAGGTTAAAAACTATGATGTGCAATGCAGACAAGATTAGAAGGGAAGCACTAAACTGAGATTTTTTTTTTTTTACATTTAAGAGTTCTGATAAAGGCCTCATTTCTAAGATATATATAGAATCGACTAAAATTTATAAGAATTCAAGTCATTATGCAATTGATAAATGGTCAATGATGGTTCTCTTCAACAATGAGATGTTTCAAACTAGTTCCAGCTGTTCAGTGATAAAAAAAAAGCCATATACACCCAGGAGGAGGCTTGTGGGATCTGAGTGTGGACCACAACATAGCATTTTCATGCTCTCTATTGATGTTTTCTTGGATTATGTTTTCCTTCTCAATTTTTTTTCCTTGTAGTTCCGATTTTTCTTGTACAGCAAGGTAACTGTATAAATATGTATACATGTATTCTATTTTTCATGTATTTTAACATAATTAACATGGATTAGACTTCCTGCTATCTAGGGGAGGGGGCAGGGGGAAGGAAGGAAAAATTTTTAACAGAAAGTTTTGCAAGGGTCAATATTGAAATATACTCCATGAATATGTTTTGCCAATAAAAAGCTTTAATAAAAAAAGATAAATGCTCAAAGAATATAAATATGCAATTTTCAGATGAAGAAATTGAAACCATTTCTAGTCATATGCAAAGGTGTTTTATATTACTATTGATAAGAAAAATGAAAATTAAGATAACTCTGAAGTACCACTACACACCTCTCAGATTGAGTAAAATAACAGAAAAAGATAATGATGAATGTTGGAGAAGATGTGGGAAAAAATGGGACACCAATATATTTTTGGTGTAGTTATGAACTGATTCAACCTTTCTGGAGAGCTATTTGGCTCTATGTCCAAAGGTTATCAAACTGTACATACCCTTTTTTCAGCAGTGTCTTGTTATCCCAAAGAGATCACAAAGGGACCCACAAGTGCAAAAATGTTCATGGCAGCCCTTTTTGTAGAGGCAAGAAACAGGAAACTGAGTGGATGCCCATTGATTGGAGAGTAGTGAATAAATTATGTATATGAATGTTATAGAATATTATTTTTATAAGAAATGATTAGCAGGATGATTTTAGAGAGGACTGGAGAGACTTGCATGAAGTCATGCTAAGTGAAATGAGCAGAACCAGGAGATCATTGTACACAGCAACAGCAAAATTATATGTTGATCAATTCTGATGGACATGGTTTTTTCCAACAGTAAGATGATTCAGGCCAGTTTTGATTGTCTTGTGATGAAGAGAGCCATTTGCACCCAGAGAGAGGACGGTGGGGACTGAGTATGGATCACTATATAGTATTTTCAGTCTTTTTTTGTTGTTCACTTGCATTTTGTTTTCTTTCTTATTTTTTTTTCCTTTTTGATCTGATTTTTCTTGAGCAGCATGATAATTGTGGAAATATTTATAGAATTATAAATGTTTAACATATATTGTATTGCTGTCTAGGAGAGGGGGTGGGAGGATGGGAGGAAAAAACTTTGGAACACAAGGTTTTGCAAGGACAAATATTGAAAATTATTTATGCATATGTTTTGAAAATAAAAAGCTTTTAATAATAATAAAAAAGAAACCAGGGTGTAGTATAGTAAGACTTGTTACTGAAGAACTAGCTGACATTCATGTTGAGTTCATGTGAAGAAGGAAGCACATTTAAAAGAGAACAGGAAGAGTTAATGAGCAATGGCAAGAAGGATTTGATAGATTCTAGAGGTTTGGAAAGAGGGAGAGGACTCTGAATGAGAAGGGTATTCAATATATATAGGAGAAATAATGTGTGAGTCATTGATATAGTAGACATAAATTTGGTGAGCTCTATAGTAAAATTGAGTCTATCTGAAAGAGGCAGTGGAGGAAGAGGACAGGTAGAGTTAAACTCAGTGTCTAATTGCTCCTCTTTCATAAATTATTTAGAGAGACATAGACTAAAGATAAATTATTTAGTCAAAGTAATCCTGTGCTACTGATCTGAATGATGCTTTTTTGAGTTTTTTCTAGCTCCTTTTGGGAAGAGACTCTCCTCTTTCACTCTATTGGACTTGAAGGAAAAAGTGGAGGGGAGAAAGGATGACAGAGGATGAGATGGATACATAATGTTATGGAAACAATAAACATTATTTTGGATAGACTAAGGCTGGTATGCACATAGTCCTTGGGATCACAAAGAATCAGATATTACAATGACTGAGCAATAACATTTTTGCCTAGAACCCAGAGCCTTGCTCTAGACAGAAACCACTTAATAAATAGCTATTGAATAATTTAAATATTAGAAAATTCAGTTTTTAAAAGCACCCATTTTGGTATCAAAAAAAACTTAGATTTAGAGCTTAATGTTATTTGTAGTCATATTGTCTAATTACCTCGTTTTGTAAGTTAACCAACTGTGGTCCAGAAAATTTGACTGATTTGTGCAAGACCACATGAAAATAAGTAGCATAACCTGAGTTTATACATAATTATTCTGATTCCAAATATAGCATATTTTTTTTCCTTCCCTTCAATGCTTTACTGGGGTTCTGAGAGAATGTAAATTACTAAATATTATGGACATGTTAAATGCAGTGTGTTTGATTATTGCATCTAGATATCAAACTCTTTAAATTAGTAGGAATGAGGCACAACACTATTCAGCTTTGATCTTCATTGTATTGATTTTAAGGATATTGCCAAACCCTTGGATAAATTTATTCATTGCAGGTTATATAGCTTAAACCATGTGATTCCCATTAAGTGTAATAGGAATCATGTGGCTAAGTCCTTCCCTGCCATACTGAAAATAGACCCTTTAATATTCCTTTAATGAATATTATTTTATGAGTAAGTTATTTCAGAGTAGCTGAACAGCTATTATCTTCCCGTTTTTAGTGATTGACTATGGGGTAAATGTTCTCTAATAGAATTTTATAAGCAGCAATGTCTTTGTCATGTTATTTGAGGGCCTTAATTTGGGATGATTTTCACTGAAATGTAGAATTCTAGCATAACCATCTAACATTTTGTTTTTAAGAATGAAAATTGGGTTGGGCCCTGTGATGGTCCTAAAATCTATTTATTTGTTCTTCATCCTTTCTTTGATAAGAGTTTATGAAAATTTTATTTTTGGTCTCTTCTTCCTTTTAAAAAATAAACCCAATATTTTCCTTAGGGAATGGTATACTTTTATTTTTAAAATGCTTTAATGGAACAGTTGATAAACATTTCTTTCTTTTTTTTCTTTTATTTTTTAATAAAGCTTTTTATTTGCAAAACATATGAGTGATCTTTCAACATTGACCTTTGCAAAAAAAAACTTTTTTTTCCCAAGCTTTTCCTTTCCCTCCCCCCGCCCCCCACCCCTAGATGACAGGTAATCTAATACATGCTAGATAGGATAAATTATATGACAAATACAATACATGTATACATATCTATACAGTTATCTTACTGCACAAGAAACATCAGATCTAGAAAGAGAAGAAGAAAAAAAAAACAACCTAAGAAGGAAAACAGAATGCATGGAAATATTCACAGAAAGCGTTAAAATGCTGTGTTGTGGTTCACTCTCAGTTGCCACAGGCCTCTCTCTGGATGTATATGACTATCTTCATCGCAGCACAACTGGTTTGAATCACATCATTGTTGAAGAGAACCATGTCCATCAAAATTGATCATCGTATAGTCTTGTTGCTGTGTATAATGTTCTCCTGGTTCTGCTGATTTCACTCAGCATCAGTTCATGCAAGTCTCTCCAATCCTCTCTGAAATCCTCCTGTTGGTCATTTCTTACAGAACAATAGTATTCCATAACATTCATATACCATAATTTATTCAGCCATTATCCAATTGATGGG
>JAJPUD010013528.1:25791-43985 GCA_023553655.1 Myrmecobius fasciatus
AAGAAAGAAAGAAAGAAAGAAAGAAAGAAAGAAAGAAAGAAAGAAAGAAAGAAAGAAAGAAAGAAAGAAAAAGAAAAGAAAGGAAGGAAGTAAAGAATGAAGGAAGAGAAGACAAAACACATGACAATATTCTGTATGGATTTCTGATAAAATAATACCTCACTATGAAAAAGTGGTCAACTAACAAAAAATAAATCTGGCAAATATACTTATGACATGAACTGATATTTTTTTGAAAAGGGAAAAAATCTTATATTATTTAGTGGAAAATCACCCAAATTTCAAAAAAAATACATATTGATACATATGCACACATGCATGCATGCATGCGTGTTTATGTGAATATAAAAATACGTTTGAGAAAGAAAAGGATCTAAAAACCTCCCTTAGATGGACTAATAACAAGTTTTCTTTTTAAAACTGGAAAATTGAGTCAAGAAATATATCTGGTTAGTATTGATATCTAGATTAATGAATAATTCTAGGATGCAAAGAGAAGCTCTCCTCAAACACACCAACCATCATCACATGATCTTTACCAATGTTGCATCATTCTGATTTCTTAAAACTTACTTTCCTCTGAAATTATCCCACTTAACCTGTATATATGTGATATGTGTGTATATCTATATAGATATATGTATATATATGTACATATATACATACATATGTATGTATATATACATACATACACACACACTCACACGAATAATTCTTTGTATGTTGTCTTCTCTATTAAAATGTTAGCTACTTTGAGAGCAAGAACTGTTTGTTTCTTTTGATTTTGCTATCATCGTCATTCTTAACACTAGATCTAGAACATTATAGGCACATAAGGCATGAGGCATATTAAGTTGTAGCTGAAAATATATGAAGGAAACAAAACAAAACTTTCTAATAATTAAAAGCATTTATGAGTGGTAGATAATAAGTCCCTCATCAAAGGTCATATTGATATAAAATATAGGTGACAGTTTTTCAGGAGGTTGAAGAAGGGATTTCTTCTAGCCAGAAAGTCATAGTATAAGGAAAAAAAAAACATTTCTCAGGGCTTCGGATCTATTTTTCATCTAGAAAAGATTGAGATGATAAAGTTGATGATGATGTTAATAACAACAGTAATGACAGTAGCTGGCTTTTATTTAATATTTTAAGTTTTGCGATTCATTTTAACTACATTTTCCCTTTTGAGCCATAATACATGATTATACTGCATATTGTCTGAAATTCTATAAGGCTATGAAGAATTCTCCCATTATTTTCATAGAGTTCTGTTTCACACTTAATATTGTGATCTTAACTTCTATGCTGTACTTCAATTAAACAGGTTATCATAGCTTGCAAAGGAAATAATTAGTATTAATCATATTAGGAGAAGCAGAGAACTGCTACTACTTCTACTATAACTATGACTACTACAACTACTAGGACTATAACTACAACTTCTATTACTACATTGATCAATAAAGATTTTGTAAGGAAATGGTAAACATAGTATATTATATCACTGCAACTTCTAAAAATAAAATACTTTTGAAATACCTAGAAAGATACAATATGATACCTATTTTATAAATTTAACAGATGAAAAATAGGGATTTTACAAATGTTGATGATGTGAAATATCCTTGAGAACTCAACAAAAAATAAATAAAATTAAGCACTGTTCTAGACAAAACTTTTTTTCTAGACAAAACATTTCCCAAGATTCATAAAAAATAGAAAGCACTTTTAAAATCTTGGCATAGCAAATATTTATTATCTGGATTAACCAGACAAATCACTCTAACAACTAAGAACAGCCTTGTGCCACCACTCACAGAATTGAGAAAGAACTTTTAATGTCTTACTCCTTTCTGTATTTGGACCTTGTGAAGGTTCCTATGCTTACTCAAATTAAGCTGCAGGCTCCTCTCCTGGTGATGCCCTTATATCAATTATTTTAAGTTGTAATTTTGCAACTATGCATCATAGCACAGAAGATAAAGTGCCAGGCTTAGAGTCAGGAAGGTGACTCTTCATGAGTTTAAATCCAGCTTCAGACATTAGCTAGGTGATCCTGGGAAAGTCACTTAACCCTGTTTGCTTCAGTTTCTTTCCCTATAAAATGCATTGGAGAAGAATAAAGCAAACTACTCAAATATCTTTGCCAAGAAAATCCCAAAGAGGGTCAAGAAGAATATGACTGAAAAATCATTCAACAACAAAATAGCAAATATTTATAATCTCTAAACTATGTGAAATCTAAAACTTTTAAAATATAGAAAAATAATGGAACAAATCAAAACCATGTGGCAGCAGGATGAACTACATAACATCTGAATCATATTATCTACTACTGAAATTTTTTCAAGGGTGGTTTCAGTTTGTTTGCAGAAGATGAGTTCATATCTCAGTACTTTTTAATAAATTATAAAAAGTCCTTTATTTTTCTATATGTGCAATAATCACCAGAACACCAAATATATGCAAAAATAATAATTGAATGATAATCATAATCCCAGGGCCACTGAGATCTATATTTCATCTAGAAAAGAATGAAATGATAATGATGATGATGATGATGATGATGCCAATAGCAAAATAGTAATAATAGTTTGCTTTTATTTAAAAATTTTGGTTTTGCAATTCGTTTTACCTTCATTTTCCCTTTAGAGCCATAGTAATGCATGATTACATTCTATAAGAGTACAGCAAAGAGGATATAAATGTGGCTGTATAATCACTAAGTAGAATTGAATTGGGATTGTTCCCAAACTGGACCTCCTTCAGTAAATCTGAGCCCATCATTAATCACTTAGCTATTTGGAACAAGATCTTTAGACACAGCTCTTGGCTTTTAACTCATTTGGAGTTAAAAAGTTTCAATGTTTAGCCCAATTAAATAAAATCTAATTCCCTACAATGCATTCATAAAAAAAGGTGAATGAAACAATAATTTAAATCAACCACATATGGTATAATGATGGTCAACCTGACAATAGGCCAGCATGAACTTTTCGGTGTAAAATTTTTGGTTTTGGTCAAAATCATTGCCTAGGTCAACCCCCATCTCAGTATTTCCCTCAGCAGCTGCAGAGCCCCTCAGCCTGCTGTTTAAGCAGCTGCTAATGAATGAAGATCACCCCAGCCTGCCCTCCTGCTGCTATTCATTCACCCATTAGCATCTGTTTAAGCAGCAGGCAAGGGAAAGTAGCCGAACCCAATGGCTGTAACTGATGAGAGCTGTGGTAGGTAGGGCTAGAAGTCTGGCATTGCCAGTGAATAAATTAACCCCAATTCTGGAGGTTTGTAAGCCAAAATAATAAAAAAATATATCTTATACTCTATGGTAAGGAAAAATAATAGGTATGAAACCCAGTTGACCTCTCAAAACCAAATACCAATAATATCTATAGAGAGATACTAACCAAAAAATACATTTTAATAACATGTCCTTTATCTGGCATCATCAAGTATAATATTTTTTATATTTTTCAGATACACATCATTTTATATTTGAAAACACAATCAACCAATTTTATTGAGAATGTTTCTAAAATGTATCACACATATGTCCCTTGATTATTTTCTTTGTCAGATTATATAAACCATAAATTAAATTATTCAAGTTCATCAAAATAGCATTTAAGTGTTTCCTTCTCCTCTTCTACTGTTACCAGTAATGAAAACTTGTATTTTTCATAGCTACCTTCTGCTGGGGTTGACCATTTATAATCATAATAAACAGAGGAACATTTATTGGAAAATATGCAAGTTCGGGCATTAGAAAACCTTCTCAGATTATGAAAAGAACTACAGGTGTTTCCTAGATGATAAGAACCTCAGAAAGATTGAGTTGGACTCTAGATGATTACATATAGCTGTGTTCATAGACATCAACTACTTAAGAGGGATAACCAATGAAAAATTCATAGAGCAGATTTGGTGATATAGCTTCCATAGTAAGTGAAAGTAATGTTCATGAAATCCAATTTTATAGAGGTTCTCAAAGAAGCATAGAGGAGGGATCATAGTTATGTCACACTGTCAAAGATCAGATTGAATATCATTCTTGGTTGTTCAATGCTGCTGGTTATCTAGTTGAGAATCAGTAGTTCTGCAGGGCAGGAAAGTTAATTATCTCCAAGTGAAGAGAATCTAGCAAGTTGTAGATCCACTAAATCTACATCTTTTACTGCCAAGAAGAATGAAATAGAAAGCAGTCAGAGGTGCAGCTCTAGAACCCGATTCAAGAAAGTCTTGAAAACTTCATTAGACAACAGGATCAGATGTTACTTTTATGGGTTATATTTTTTCCAGGAAATTTATTCATTTTAATACACATTTATTTAATACACATTTAAGGATGCATTTAATTTATGAATCATGCTGGGAGAGAAAAATGAAAGCAAAATTGAAAAAGCATGATAGAGACAAAAAATAAACAAACACATAAATAAATGAATGAATCAATGAATGAATAAACAGACAAAAGAAGCCATCTACATTCAGTCTCCCCAGTTCCTTTCTGAATGCAAATAGCATTTTCTGTACAGTCTATTAAGTTGCTTTGGGTCACTGAAGCACTGAGAAGAACCAAATTTTCACACTTGATTATCGTACATTCTTGTTGTTATTGTGTACAATGTATTCCTAGTTCTGCTTGTTTTGCTCAGAATCAATTCATGTGAATGTTTCCAGGTCTTTCGAAAATCAGCTTCTTCATCATTTTTATGAAATAATAATATGACGTTATCTTCATATACCACAAATTGTTGAGCCATTCTCCAATTTTTTTTTGTATCCGGACTAGCTCTCTGAAGGACCTCAGTACCAGCCCTTAGTCTTAGTGGAGGAGTGAAGAGGAGGGACTCATAAATGGTCAAACATGGAGTCAGTTTATTCCAAATTTTCTCAACCTAATATGACCTAATACCCTTATATAACCATAGCACATTGCACATGTACTAACTATATACTGCACATGAAAAACCACATAAACAACTTGCTATTGTGTGTAGATGACTCTTTGCCACTTGGTATCACTCTGCTTTAATTACAACACAGGTTGTCAAGCCCTCTGACTTTTCAGGAGCCCTTAGGGGAGATGGGGAACTGAACCAGACATATCAGCAGGTTCCTTCCCTCTGGACTGAAGGGTCTTATACCTTACCCAGAGTTTCCCCATTGTCTGTGACTATCTACACCATTTGATGGTCATCTACCCATTTTCCAATTTTTTCCTATCACAAAAAGAGCTGCTACAAACATTTATGCACGTGAGCCCTTTTCCATCTTTAATGATTTTATGATTATGATTGGGATATGGAGACAGTAATGGCATTGCAGGATCAAAGAGTATGCATAGTTGTATAGCCCTTTGGGAAGAGTTCCAGATTGTTTTCCAGAATGGTTGGATTGTTTCACAACCTCACCCACAATGCATTAGTGTCCCAAATTTTTCCACATGCCCTCCAATATTTATCATTATTTTTTCCTATCATCTTAGCCAATATGAGAGGTGTAAGGTTGTCTCTCAGAGTCATTTTAATTTTCATTTATCTAATTAATAGTAATATAGAGTATTTTTCATATAACTATATGACTTTAATTTCATCATCTGAAAGTTGTCTGTTCATATCCTTTGACCATTTATCAATTGCATAATGACTTGTAGTCTTATGAATTTGACAGCTACAAATTCAAATAAATCACATTTTCCTCTGCTCTGACCCCCAGATGTTTTCCTTCTCAGCTATCTGGGCAGAATCAGTTTCTTTTATTTTTTTTTTGAAGGATAGGGAAGAGGTTTGGCTGAAAAAGAAGGCAGGCAGGGCCTCCTATAACTGGGATTGGCATCACAGATCTGCCAGTTGGCTTGAACTCCCTACAATATGATTGATAAAGTCCATTGAAACATAAGATCACTTAATGCAAAGTTTCTGTATTCTTAATTCATCAATTCAGCTTTAGTCCCAAATAAAATCCTATCTTTTAAAGAAACTTTCCCCAATTCCAAAGCATTCTCTTTGTTAAGTATCTCTTTATACATCCCTTCTCTCTCTCTCTCTCTCTCTCTCTCTCTCTCTCTCTCTCTCTCTCTCCCCTTTCTCTCTCTCCCCCCTCTCCCCCTCTTCTCTGTGTCTCTGTCTCTATCTCTCTGTCTTTCTGTCTCTTTTTATCTCTTTTTATATAAAATGTATTTTGCATGTAGAAATATGCACTTATATGTATATATATATATGTCTACACATATAAATACACATATATGCATGTGTTTGTGCATAAATACATATGTATGTGTGTATATGTATGTATAGTAAGTTCCTTGAAGGCAGGAACTAACTTTTACCTCTTTTTATATATCCAATTCTTAGCACAATTCCTGGAACAAAGTAGGTGCTTGGTTTGATCTTTGAAAGCTGATAGCTTTTAGAAGGTTGCCTCACTCATATAGATCATCAGAAAATCATAAGCATTTTATTCCATAGTTTTAAGGCCTGTTCAAATATATGGTTACTTTCATCATTTGTTCTTACATGTATATAATTTAAGAACATATTTATTTAATTATGGTATATGAATGTTATGGAATATTATTGTTCTGTAAGAAACGACCAGCAGGACGATTTCAGAGAGGCCTGGAGAGACTTACATGAACTGATGCTGAGTGAAATGAGCAGAACCAGGAGATCATTACACATGGCAACAACAATACTAGATGATGATCAATTCTGATGGACATGGGTCTCTTCAATAATGAAATGTTTCAAACCAGTTCCAATTATTCAGTGAAGAAAGCCATATACACCCAGAGATAGGGATATGAGATGTGGACCACAACATATCATTTTCCTGCTCTCTATTGATGTTTGCTTGCATTGGCTTTCCTTTCTCAAATGTTTTTGTTCATATAGTTACGATTTTTCTTGCACAGCAAGATAACTATGGAAATATCTATACATATATTCGATTTGTCAAGTATTTTAATATAATTAACATGTAGTGGACTTTCTGCCATCTAGGAGAGGGGAGGGAACTGGGGGTGTGGAATTTGTAATGGAAAGCTTTGTAAGGGTCAATGTTGAAGGACTACCCATACATATGTTTTGCAAATAAAAGCTTTAATTAAAATAATATATATTTATTCATCTATCTAAAACAAACAGCAAGCATTATTTTTAATGAAGAGAAACTGGACATATTCCCAATAAAATCAGGGGTAAAAAAGGATGCCCATTATTACCATTATTATTCAACATTGTACTAGAAATGTTGCCTTTAGCAATAATAAAAGAAAAAAAAAGAAATTAAAGGAATTAGAATAGGCAATGAAGAAATTAAACTATCACTCTTTGCAAATGAAATGATGATATACTTAGAAAATCCTAGAAAATCACCCAGAAATCTACTCAAAATAATTCACAGCTTTAGCAAAGTTGTAGGATATATATTAAACCCATGCAAATCATCAACATTTCTATATATTACTGACAAAGTCCATCAGAAAGAAATAAAAAGAAAAATTACATTTAAAATAACTGTGTAGACAAATTAAAATGTTTGGGAATCTACCTGTCAAGACAATTCCAAGAACTATATGAACAAAACACTTCTTATACAATAATGTCAAATCAAAATAATAACAAAATTCATGTAAAATAACAAAAGGTTAAGAAAATCAAGGGAATTAATCACAAAACATACAAATGGCGGCTTAGCAGTACCAAACCTAAAACTATATTATAACATAGCAGTCATCAAAACCATTTGGCACTGACTAAGAAATAAAGTAATGGATCAATAGAATAGAGTAGATACACAAAATACAATAATCAAGGCTCATAGAAATCTATTATTTGATAAACTTCCAACCTTCAACTTCTGGAATAAGAATTAAGTTTTTGACAAAAATTGATGGGAAAAATGGAAATCAATATGTCAGAAACTTAGAATATACCTGCATCTCACACCCCATACCAAAATAAAGTCAAAATGCATTAACGATTGGAACATAAAGGATAATACCATAAACAAATGAGGAGAGCAAGGGATAATTAACCTATCAGAACTTTGGAAAAGGGAGGAATTTATAACCAAAGAAGTAGGGAATATTGTGAAAGCCCAAATGGATAACTTTGATTATATTAAATTAAAAAGGTTTTACACAAAACAAACAAACAAACAAACCAAAAACAGAAACAAGATTAAAAGGAAAGTACAAAGCTAGGGAAAATCTTTACAGCCAGTATTTCTGATAAATATCTTATTTCTAATATATATAAAGAACCATGTGAAATTTATAAGAATGCAATTCATTCTCAAATTGATAAATGGTCAAAGGCTATTAACAGACATTTTTCAGCTGACAAAATCAAAGCTATTTAAAGTTATATGAAAAAAAATGTTCTAATTTACTATTAATTAAATAAATGCAAATTAAAACAACTCTGAGATATAACCTCTCACCTTTCAGATTGACTAAAATGATAGGAAAAGATAATGATAAGTGTTGGATGGGATATGGGAAAACTGGGACATTAATGCATTGCTGGTGGAGTTATAAAATGATCCAACCATTCTGGAAAGCAATCTGGAACTATACCCAAAGGAATATCAAATTGTGCAACCTGTGACTCAGCAGTAGCAGTGATGGATCTATATCCCAAGAAATCATAAAGGAGAGAAAATGATCCACATGTACAAAATGTTTGCAAAAGCTCTTTTCGTATTTACAAAGAATTGGAAAATGAGTAGATATCATCAATTGGGGAATGGCTTAAAAAGTTGTGGTACATGAAGATAATGGGATATTATTAATCTATAAAATAATGATGAACAAGCTGGTTTTAGAAAGGCTTCAAAAGATTTACATGAACTAACACTAAGCAAAACAAGAAGAACTTGGAATTTATTGTATACAATAACAGCTAGAATGTGTGATATAAAAGACTTGGTTCTTCTTAGTGGTTTAGTGATCCAAAGCAAACCCAATAGACTTTGGACAGAAAATGCCCTCTGCATCCAGAAAAAGAACTATGGAGATTGAATGTAAATCAATACATGCTCTGTTTGCTTCTTTTTTCTGCCTTTTTTATCTCTCCCATGGTTTTTCCGTTTTGCTCTTGATTTTTTTTTCTCTCAACCTGATTCATAAAGCAATGTGCATTAAAAATAAATATTTTTTTAAATAAAGGTATTCCATTCTTCTAAGATAATAGCTGGTTCTTAAAATTTTCTACATAGAATTATATAACTAACACTGTGAATTTATATGATGAATGATTAAAAAATGTTCAATCCAATTTTATTCAATTAAACAAACATGTATCAAGTGCCTAATATGTGTCATGCAACATGCTATGAGCTTAGGGCAAAAAAGGCAAATAACACAAAATGTCTCTAAATTGAAGAAGCTTATCTAACATTTTTACCATAACAGCATTCTCCATTGCCTAATTCTCATTGCCCCAACCCTAACTATTAAGTTCAATTCTACCCTAATAGTTCATTCTCTCCTCCTTCCAGCTATTAACCAAGAAACCAGTGCCTGAGTAACAGAACACCCTTTTTTCTACCATCACCAAACACATGCTAATGACCAACTATCCCTGTCAGATTTGTCAGTCCAGCATATCTGAAAAAGCAAAGCATCCTTGGGGAAAGAGAAGAGATAGCTTGTGCTAAAGACATCAAATAATTCCAAGTTTTTAACTACTTGGACCACCATTTTTCTTTATACTGCAATAAAAATAAGCCAGGCTTTTATGATTATGACACAATAAATAGCAATGCTCCCTAAACTGTCAGCCCTGCTTCCAGTTCAGTCCCTGGCATCATCCAAGAAAGCAATTCCTGTGAAAATTCAGCCTGTCAAAAGTCTCTGCAGGTGGTAAGGCATTCCTTTCTTAGCAGCCACAGCTACTAGATGTACAAAAAGTATTCTTAGCCGCAAAATCCTTCTGGGAATCATAGAATGGTTCAATATCAGAAATATTCATTGTTATTAATGGAATGCCACTAAAATGCACTACTATCTTTCTACATCCTATGGAACCCTCCACATTTCTCTTTGCCCTCAAGTGAAAACTTCTTATATATATTGACTGCTGCTTTAACAACATAAGTTTCTTGAGATGAAAGATTGTTTTACTTTTCCATTTTTTGTCCTTAGCACTTAGCACAGCTTCTTATTAACACACCTAATGAACATTTAACAATATTATTCATTTATTCATCCACTCATTCACTATTGTTTATTATAGGTATCTGTGTGGGTATCATAACACTACTTAAATATTGTAAATTCCTTCATGACTATATCTAAACCTTATTTAAACTCCAAGTACTCCTCTCCATTCATGGCAAAATGATCTGTAAGATTATTAAAAATTTTTTTGTTGTTTTAAATTGTGTCTTTGTATTCTTCAATACCTAACACATCATCTGATGTGTAGTAGAAAAAAATTCATATCATAACAATTCTCTGATCTACACTTCCTAAATGCCAGATCTATTACTTTTCACCCATATTTTAGAATTATTCAGTACCATTAAGGGTTTGGGGAGGGAAGGTCATGGATCTACCATTGTCTTAAATTCTCACTAATTGGTTTCCTCCAGTTTTTGTGGTTCAACCAGCTTGGTTTCTTTTAACAACTATATTTGCTTTTACAAAGGAATATTTTTTCAAAGGTGTAATCTGAGATAATCTTAATCTCTTTTGGTCTCTAGAGTGGAAGGTGATTAGCTTTAAAATTTATCTCAGTTCCTACTAGCATCCATTCTACCAAGTTTGAAATCTAAAGTCTGCATTTACAAAATCAGACCTTGACTTTTCAGTGCTTCTCTGACTGGCTGCTAGAAACATACCTGGAATTCTGGGTACCAAGGTAACCATGGTTAAAGTTCCCATGTCACGACTCTGTATCCTTTACTGAGATCTTAAAAAGACAGACAAATAAATTTAAACCGCAAGCCTATTCCTCTGAACCAGAAGTCTGTGAGGAATTAAAGGTGACTACATGGTATAGTCACAAAATGAAGTCCTCTACCATTGGAAGCCAATAAGAAGATAATGAGACTACCCAGGAAGACTATTTTGAAGAAATAGGCAGAAATTAATGAAGGGAATGTTCAACAATGTGATATATGTGAAAAATGTCTATATGTACACCAGGCCTCTTGTGTCACTGTGCATCCTAGCATCTCCTGTGTAGATCCCTCTATTTTGGATAATATGAGCATGTGGCAAAACTTTTTAATGATATGCATATGCTTATTGATTTTACTTAAGTTGAACAGAAGCTTAAATAACTGAATATCCTAGTTTAAAAAATAATTCAGTGTTATTGATCCCAGGCAACTTTTATTTTTTATTTCCTCACACATAATTTTTATATAAAGATAAGAAACTTCTTATAAATAATTTGGAATTTGAATGGCCAACTAGACCTCAAAAAAAGAAAGCTCAAGAATATGCTAATTTTTAAATTTCATTTTAAAGAACATATCTTGTAACTTCTTTCAAAGCTCCCCTCAGACACCACCCCATAGAGAGGATCTTTCTCTTCAATTTCCAGTCTTTTATGTTCTCCCTACCTAAAGGCTAAGTATATTAGATTCCTATTCTCTTCCATGGTCCTCTGGTCGCATTAAAGGGATTTGGAGATGTCTAGACTCTGCAAATGGCTCCTGCCTCCACCAATGGTATTCTTATAAGGGGGTTATGTCTTCTTATAATCCCTTATACCTGAGATACATTTAGTTACTAATAATCAGATTGACTTTCACAAAAAAGATTATCTTCTTCCAAAAGTGTAAATATAAATATACAAATTCTCTCCAAACCTGTTGAAAGCATAATCATCTCGCCTCATTTCAGCCTCTTAGGAGAAAATGAGGATTAAGTATATATCTCCACTTAATTTCTACAGAGCACAATCTCAGTTCCTAGTCAGCAACTTTTTGGGGCTCAAGTCCCAGATATCTTATTTTCTCAGAGTTTCTATGGTTCCTTGGCTGATTACAGTACTCCTCCTTCAATTCTGGCTCCAAAATCACCATGGCAGAATAGAAACAAATACCCCTAAGTTTATTTCTTAGAGCTAGATAAAAGAGAGGAAGCAGGGAAAGAAATGTCATTTCCCTCATACCAGTTTGGTTCATTTTCACCTTCTAGAAGTAGTAGACAGGAGTTATAGAAAAGAGCATAACAGAAGAAGAAACAAAAGAAAGTAATATTAAAAAAGAATAAACATATCGATTTCATTAGTTGTAAAGACACAAGCAGCCAGCCAAGCAAGGCTATTTTCTTTCACTTGGTAGGGAACATTAAAGGTTTTCATGTTAGGCAAACTGCTATACATGCTCGAAGGTATCACCATGCTAGAAGAACTGAGCTTGACCAGAGTAACCTAGCTTATACATTTATCAGTTAAAATGTGTCATTCTCAGCAATCAAGGGTATTTTGTTTTAATCAGTTTATTATTGAAAATTTTCAGTGTCTGTTCATTTGCTTTCCAATTGCCATACAGTAAAGCCTCAAAACAGGCAATACTATCTTATCATATGCAATCCCATATATACAGATTAAAATAATAATTATCTCTAAATTCAAAATTTTGCCAATTCTCAGAACAAGGAACATTCCAAAAATTACCCAAATAAGACAACAAACTAAGATGCATTTTATAAAGTTTACCAATTATCTTTGCTTGCTTAGCCTTAACTTAATAAGGTCTTTGCCAATTCACAAACACACACAAAAAAAGAGAAAAGATAAAGAAATCTGGCTCGCATCATCTCATCTGGAAACCTAAGTCCCAGGTCACTATAATTTTCAGAGTAAAGAGATCACCACTGCCACCTGAAACTGAGAAGGACAAGCCCAAATAGAACAAGACACATAATCCCAGTCATGTCACAGAGATCGAAAAAGAGAAATAGGGGACATATGACCTCATATCATAATACTCAAACTTCAGCTGAACTATAATTTTCATTCTTTGGACATAGCAGGAAAGAGAATCTGAGATTTGCATTTACTTTTCTGTATATGTGTTGCATTCTGCTCTATAAAATATAATCTCTTTGGAATCAGTTATCATTGCTTTTAGATCACTGCACCACCAGTAATAATATAATACCTTGCATATAAAACATGCTTTATAAATATTGATTCAATTGAATTATAAAGGTATATTTTAATGTGATAAAATATGGCTCCCCATAGTATTTGGAGATTCATTTTGTTATAAGCTATCTGTCGTACCTAAGTATATAGGTTCAAAACCTGTAGTGGATGATAATAAGTAGAAGCATAGTTTTCAAAAGTAAAGATATGGACAAACCTTGCCTGGAATTATTTTCAAGTATTAATCTTGTTTTTTCCATAGTAAAATGTTTTAATTTGTCCACATCCTATCTTGCAGTCTTCTTTGTGAAAAATAACATGGCTTTTCAAAATAGTTGGATAGTTTGTGTTGTGTTGGTGCAGTTTGTCTACTTGGACCCAAGCAAAGCTAATTGGCCTACAAAAGAGCTCAACTTCATTAACACAGTCATCTATCCAACTGAGCTAAACAGCCACAGATTGTTAGTGAGCAAATTGAACTATTCCCTAGAACCAGATAGAAAATGCATAGCAAATTAGAATAATTTAATGATTTAAAAAAATACAATGAGATTATAATGTTGAGTTTAAGATCTAATCCCCACAAAAGGACAGTTTTAGTAACTGTTCCATAAGTCACAGATCTGAACTCCAAGCCTGGCCATTTAGTAAATATGGACCACTGATCATGAGCAATACTGAGTAAGAGATTGTAAATGGCATCAGCAAAAATCAATCCCCATTATTGGAAAATCTATTGAGAGAAGATGGTCTGCTCAAGCTTGGTTTGTAGCTTCTTCCTCATAAGAGAATTATGACCCATCACTACTTCATTTATATCATCTGTAATATGGTGCTAATAAGAATAGTCATACTCTATTTCCTGGTACCTTGTGAGGAAAACAATTTATAAATTTTAAAGTGCTATGTAAGCATGAGTTCTTATATAAAAGTGATTGGAAATGTATAAAACCATTGAAAGTTATATTTTAATTTACTTTATACTTCAAAGGAAATGTAAGGTATTAGTAAGGTAAGTATGGTTCTGTTTCATTTGTATAAAGAAATGTTTGTATTATTCTGCATTTAAGTTAGGAACAAAAATATCAAATTCACTTATAACATCTTTTTATTAAAACAAAAACAAACAAATGATGTCTGATTTGGAATTCAGGAACACTTGGATTCAAGATCTAGTTCTTATACATGCTGGCTGTGGGAATGGAAGAAAGTCACTAAAACTTAGAGCTCTAGTTCAACAATCAATTTCATTGATAGAGGAAATTTCCCTACTGGGAAATCCCACTGCATTTGAAATCATAGTTTTAGTAAAAAGGAAAAAAAAGCACTATATGTCTATTGAGTGTTGCTATGACTTATTCATTGATTTATGTATTTATTTTTTGCTGAGGCAATTGGGGTTAAGTGATTTGCCCAGCTTCACACAGCTAGGAAGTATTAAGTGTCTGAGACCATATTTGAATTCAGGTCCTCTTGACTTCCAGGCTGGTGCTCTATCCACTGTACCACATAGCTGCCCCCTATGATTTTTAATATAATGTTGATATTAAGGGATTTCTCTTTAGGTGAAGTTTAGAACTCTTTCTCAGTTGAACTGAGTTATCTTGCTCCAAATAAGAGAACTATTTCATATTGTTTTATATGGTACTTATATTCCCGTGTATACCTTCTCTGATCTCTATTTTGCCACAATTTTGAAAAAAAAATGGATTTATTGTCTAAGTGTTATGTGTGTTCCTTATTGATATGGTATTTGTAAAAACAATAAAGATATAAAGCTTGGGATGCTACTCCCTAAAATTAATGAAATAACGATTAGAAATTAGCTTGAAACTGAACATATTCCCCAGACTTATAATATTTTAGAGAGCCAATAGATAAAATTCTGGTATAGTACTCCTCTATTTGAGGAAAACATAATTATCTCTGGACCTAACATTGTGGAAGGAAGTCAAGTATTCCTTAAAGAATGATAGAGGTATTTCTATTGGGCTTATATCCCAAAGAAATCATAAAGGAAGGAAAGGGACCCACATGTGTAAGAATGTTTGTGGCAGCCCTTTTTGTAGTGGCTAGAAACTGGAAACTGAATGGATGCCCATCAATTGGAGAGTGGCTGAATAAATTATGGTATACGAATATTATGGAATATTATTGTTCTGTAAGAAATGACCAGCAGGACGATTTCAGAGAGGCCTGGAGAGACTTGCATGAACTGATGCTGAGTGAAATGAGCGGAACCAGGTGATCATCATACACGGCAACAACAATACTATATGAGGATCAGTTCTGATGGACATGGCTCTCTTCAACAATGAAATGTTTCAAACCACCTCCAATTTTTCACTGAAGAAAGCCATATACACCCAGAGAGAGGGATGTGAAATGTGGACCACAACGTAACATTCTCATACTCCTTGATTGATGTTTGCTTACATTCTGTTTCCTTTATCTGATATATCTTTTGTGTAGATAAGATTTTTCTTGCACAACAATGATAAGTTTGGAAATACGTATACATATATTCGATTTGCCAATATTTTAACATAATTAACATGTAGTGGATAGCCTGCCATCTAGGGGAGGGGTGGGGAGTTGGGGAGAAAAATTTGTAACAGAAAGCTATATAAGGGTTAGTGTTGAAGAATACACATATTGTATTCACACATATGTTATGCAAATAAAATAAAATTTAAAAAAAAAGAATGATAGAGGCAAAATATGTTTGATATTCTGCTTCCCTTCAATTCTCATAAAGACACTCTCATCCTACATGTGAAGAAACAGACCCTGGCAACATATGGAGTTTCATCACACGAGAAATTTAAGAAATCTGTAAAAAGAGTTTGTTACAAGCCAAAACAAAAATATTATCAATTTTGTATCAATACCTTCTAAATAAAAATCAAATCAAAATGAATGTCACCAAATTTTGAATCAGAAAATGACCTTGGAGATCTTCCATTACAAAACCCTTATTTAAAAAAAAAAAAGAAACTGAAGACCATAAATACTGTTACTTGCCCAAGGACATGAAGTTTACTGAGGAAAAGTGGACACTATAAATTCAGATCTCCTGACATTGTCCAGTAGCCTTTCTCTTACACCTTGATAGCATATAGCAATTCAGCAGTAGGTACAATGTCAGTTCATTCCTTTTTGATATTCTTGGTATTATTAAAACATTAATGGTTTGACTAATTTAATTAAATAATTAATTTAATTTAATTAATAAAATTTAAACTGTAAATTTTATTACATTTTTACTTTGTTATTATCATGAGTATAACAATTATTTAAATGATACAATCTCTGGAAATATTCATGGAAGCATGACTCCGTTAAGTTAAAAGGAAAGAAAATACAAGTGTGATAAAAAAAAAAGAATGGAACAAAAGATTTTATAAGATTGAGTTAAATTAAATCGTATACTTGAAGATATATTGGGGAAAGTCCTTCATTACTTCACTGATCCATTCTTTGCTTTCCATCTTTCTGTTTTCTTCCTTTGCTAGCTGAGAAAAAAAAAAGATTGAATTTATTTTTTTTTATTTTATTTGCAAAACATATGTATGGGCAATTCTTCAACATTAACCCTTACATATCTTTCTGTTACAAATTTTACCGCCAACTCCCCACGCCTCCCCTAGATGGCAGGATATCCATTAGATGTTAATTATGTTAAAATACTTGACAAATCGAATATATGTATACATCTTTCCACACATCATTGTTGTGCAAGAAAAATAATATCTACAAGAAAGAAAAATCAGATAAAGGAAACACAAAGTAAGCAAACATCAATCAAGAGTATGAGAATGTTATGTTGTAGTCCACATTTCACATCCCTCTCTCTGGGTGTATATGGCTTTCTTCACTGAGCAATTGGAAGTGGTTTGAAACATTTAATTGTTGAAGAGAGCCATATCCATCAGAATTGATCGCCATATAGTATTGTTGTTGCGGTGTATAATGATCTCCTGGTTCTGCTCACTTCACTCAGCATCAGTTCATGCAAGTCTCTCCAGGCCTCTCTGAAATCGTCCTGCTGGTGGTTTCTCACAGAACAATAATATTTCATAACATTCATATATCATTATTTATTCAGCCACTCTACATTTGATGGGCATCTATTCAATTTCCAGTTTCTAGCCACTACAAAAAGGGCTGCCACATACATTCTTGCACATGTGGGGCCTTTTCCTTCCTTTATGATTTCTTTGGGATATATGCCCAATAGAAATGCTGCTGGGTCAAAGGGTATGCACAGTTTGATAACTTTTTTAGCATAGCTCCAAATTGCTCTCCAGAATGGCTGGATCCATTCACAGCTCCGCCAACAATGCATCAGTGTCCCAGCCCTCCCACATCCCCTCCAACATTCATCGTTATCTTTTCCCGTCATTTTAGCCAATCTGACAGGTGTGTAGTGGTACCTCAGGGTTGTCTTAATTTGCATTTCTCTGATCAATAGTGATTTGGAGCACCTTTTCATATGACTACAAATAGTTTTAATTTCATCCTCTGAAAATTGTCTGTTCATATCCTTTCACCATTTATCGATTGGAGAATGGCTTGAATTAAAAGATTTAATTTCTAAATAAAATATTTTCTATACTTAAAATGTCTTCTTTACAAACATTATCCTTACTCAAAGAGAAATTGTCTATAAAGAGGAGAAACTCAAGAGAGGTGGTATTTAAATAAGAATAGCTATTAGAATAGTGTGTGTGAGGGGGAGTAAAAAGAAAAAAAATCACTGATTTCATTCAATTGTTATTGTTTGTCCTTCCTTTTTGAAGAGGACTAATGACTTCCCAAACTAAAGTCTTAATTCCTGCATGAATTGGATTTAAGTGAGGCAGAATTGTAAAACATGATTAGCCTTACTCTCTCTTCATGAGTCATTGAAATACAGTGATAACACAAAATGTCAAGATGACTGGCAAGTATTCTCCAATTGATAAATGGTCAAAAGTTATGAACAGACAATTTTCAGATGAAGAAATTGAAACTATTTCTGGTCACATGAAAAGGTGCTCCAAATCACTATTGATCAGAGAAATGCAAATTAAG
>JAJPUD010013529.1:0-28502 GCA_023553655.1 Myrmecobius fasciatus
GAACTGATGCTGAGTGAAACGAGCAGAACCAGGAGATCATCATACACAGCAACAACAGTATTACATGATGATCAATTCTCATGGACATTGCTCTCTGCAACAAAGAATTGTCTCAAACCAGTTCCAATTGTTCACTGAAGATAACCATATACACCCAGAGAGAGGGAAATGAATTATGGACCACAACATAACATTTTCATGATCTCTACTGACATTTGTTTGCATTGTGTTGCCTTTCTCTGATTCTTTTTTTTTCTTGTAGATAGGATTTTTCTTGCATAACTTCTCAAGCATTTCAACATTATTAGCATGTAGTGGACTTCCTGCCATCTAGGGGAGGGGAGGGGACTGGGGGTAAAATTTGTAATGGAAAGCTTTGTAAAGATCAATGTTGGGGAACTACCCATATATATGTTATACAAATAAAAAGCTTTAAAAAAAAAAGAAAATCCAGCATTAGCAATACCTTATTTTCGAAAGACACTACCTTATTTTCTAAAAACAGGCTTTGGCCTGCAGAGTCATCTCAAGGATGGCCTGGATTTCACAAGGTTATCTTCGAGCTCCATTGCTGTTCCAGGCTTGGCAAGTACAAAATGGATCCTGCCAATAAGTTTCTGTTCCTCTGCCCTTTTGGCTCATAAGAGGCAGTCTAGTCTCCAATTTTCTTTCACTTTAATACAAGAATGAAAACAACAGTTGAGACATGCGTTCACAGGCCAAATGCAGGTGGCACAGGTAGTGAAAGAAAAATGCCCGAGTTCTCTTTACCATAAGTCACTTTACCTCTATCTGCCTCGGTTTCCTCATCTTAATGGTGATGATATTGACACATATCTATCACAATTTTATGGTAAAACACTGCACATTATTCTCATTAGCTATATACCTAAATAATAAAATAATTTCTCTTTCTCACTTCTACACTGCCCAGGTCAGAGAAGAGTTTATAAGATTAGTCATGTTCAAATTGTCAGTGATCCAGCTGTCAAGCAAAAGGTTCTTCTTTGCTGTTCAGTAAAAGGATTAGAAAGTTACAGATTTTGGGGGGAATGCACAGAATTGGAAAGTCAAGCCTTTCTATTCTATACCATCATGAACATCCACAAGCGCGCTCACAAAAATTGTACATGGAAGGTGCAAAGTACATTGTATTTGCTCCAGTTATCTGACCCAATTACATATGGCTTAAATGACAAGGAAGAATAAATAAACTAATTGAGAGCTTGTAAAAATTTATAAGACTACAACATCTACATAAATTTAACAAGCAGAAAAGAATAATAACAAAAATAGTAATAATACGGGACAGCTAGGTGACACAGTGCACCAGCAGAGCACCAGCCCTGAAGTCAGGAGGACCTGACACTTAATATTCTGGTCTCAGACATTTAACATTCCCTAGCTGTGTGACCTGGGCAAGTCACTTAACCTGAATTGCCTCAGCAAAAAAGCAAAAAATTAAAAAAAATAGTAATAATACATAGCACTTATCTAACATGTGAAGATTAATGAAGCATTTCATAGAGATTATCTCCTTGAATTCTTACAACAAACTTAGAAGGTTGATATTACTATTATTTCCATTTTCCAGATGTACAAACTAAGGCATGCAGAAGTTATCAAATCATTTGCCCAGGCCTGTATACCTAGTAAGTACCTGAGGTTAGATTTGAACATGTGCCAAGCATGTAAGATTATTCAAGTAATTTTTGATTTGTGATTATGTACATGACTCAGATAAATTCAGCCAAAAGTAAATTTCTTCTTGTATATAAGTACCAATATTATGAATTTTCAGAGGAGGGATACAACTGTCAATCAGTGTAAAATGCTATTGGATAAGTGGAAAACAAATTGTGATACATTCTGGACCATGAAAGGGGGAAAGACAAGGAAAAGTAGAGATAGTTATTTCCTCTGAAAGCAATTCATTCCAGGGATTTCCTCAGGAAGTATCTAATGCTTTTGCCCGTCTGGTCACCATTATTCTATAGAGGTCACTGATTGATGTAAAATATAGCACAGCCCCTTCTTGAGAATTCCCAGAGAAAGACGTGAATCAGTGTCCTCTGACCCAAACTAAATAGTCAAGAGCTCTTGAGGGGCAGAAGAATAGTAAGGAGTTTGCCACTGAAGAGATACCCAAGGAATGTTAAAAACCTTCTAGGAGTGAAGCTAGGGAAAATTTATTAGTGTCATTGAAGAGTAGCAAAGAAAAAGAGATATCCTTGAGATGGCATCAAGACATTATTAACCCACTGGTAAGAGAAAAAGGAGAAAGAATGAACATGGGGAAGAGGGAGAGAAGGAAGAATAAGGGAAAAAAGAGGGAGAGAGAGAGATACAGAGAGAAACAGAGAATGAGACTGAGATGCAAATGTGGACTATGGAATGTAATTTGTATTTTTGTTTTGTTTTGTTTTGTTTTGTTTTTTGCTTTTGTTTTTTTTTTTTTTTTAATATGTTGTATATACTGGTACCCAAAAAAAAACAAAACAAAACAAAACAAAAAAAACAAAAAAAAACATTAATTCCCCATAGCTTTGTCAAGGAAAATGTAAAAGGTAATATGTCCTATTGTGCATGCTGTACAATTCCTTGATATCCCCACAAGATCTACTTCAGATAACATTTTTTAATGAAAGTTATAGCCTTTTCAAAGTGGTTTAATGGCATATTGGTTTGATCTCCCTGTATCAAAAGCAGGCTTTAGATCATGTTTATCTTTTTTAAATCCCTAAGGGCATGCTTTGGGGGCTTCAATTTTCTGCCTTGTATTAAACTTTTATTTCACAACTCAAAGCTCTACAATATAAATAGCTGACTCCCCATTCCTCGTTAAGAGAGTACTCCGTAGGACACTGTGGATATTGTCTAGCATTGATTGCTTTGTCTCCTAAATCTTCTGATACTATACAAAATATTTGTAATCTCAAATGCTATCTGCCTGGAATGCCTATATAACCAAATTTATAAAGAGGTTGTCTCAGTTCTGTGGTTCTTTTTGTCTGGGTTAAATATAGGCAAATAGAAAAGCTTTTTCTTTATTTCATTATTATTTTTCCTTTACAATTTTTCTTCTCATAAAACTATTAGATTTATTGTTTGGATCATAACTTCATATTTACTCTTGGTTTCTACCTTACATCATTTCTTGATATTTTCCCCAAGTACTCATGCCCTTTAAACACAATAAAAGTTACTGAAAATCAGATGACTCAAAGAGTATAACAGCATATGCAACAACCTGTACCTGCTATTCCTCAACTGTTTAGTTATAGGACAATGATGGTCTCCAAGACTGAGATAACCATCAATGATCAATAGTTATGGGTTGGATACATTTTAGAGTTGTTTATATATATATATATATATATATATAATATAATATAATTATAACAATTATGTATCATTTCTCTGGCTATGGTTTCTTCATTCTGTATCAATTCATATAACTCTACCCATGATTTTCATTTATCTTTTCAAATGGAATAATATTCCATTATTTTAATGTATTTTTTAATTTAGCCATTCTAGTATACTTCATGACATTAATGGAATATGATATACACATAGGTTCTTGTAAATACATATATTCATATGAATAGATATTCATATAAGCAAAACACATGTACACACATATGTATAGATATATTCCCAAATTAATTTTTACTTTTACATATATACATATTTGTATATATGCTTGTTTATATGTATGTCTATGTGTAGTGCAAATGCACAAAAATGTGCTATTTAATAAAATATTCATAGATATAGAATTCTTGGTTTTTGTTACACATGCATGTTACACATATAAATTATACATGTATATATCACATATTATACACAACACATATAACACATAACAAATACATATGTGTTACATGTATAAATTATACATGTCTGTGTCATATATTATATATAACATATATGTGTATATAACACATTATATATACATGTGTTACACATATAAATTATACATTATATATCATATATTATATATAACACATATTTATATAAATATATTTATACACATGCATCACGAAAAGTAGAATTAGAGCTATGAATATTTTGGTTTCTAACATCTTTCTATGATGTTATGAAATGAAAATTATAGTCACTTGCAGCTGAGATAACTCAGATTTTCTTATTAGATAACTGGCCAATTGGGAGAATATCTCTCTATAGTGCTGTCCCAATGATTTCAGATTGCAAAAGGTTGTATACAGTAGCCATAAAATTAATCATGATTAACAAGAGTAGTGAGTGGCAAGGAGGACACCCAAAGAGAATACTGACTTTCAGAAGTAGAGATAATAGGACATATCATTGGGGGGTGAAATTTAAAAAAAAAAAAGCAAGCAGGTCCTGAGATAAGAAAAAATACTTTTATTGTATTATTTTAGGATCACTGGAATTTTTTTTTTGGAAATAAACTTGGAATCATTTTTATTTTCCCAAGATAACTTCCTGTGCTCCAGTTGTGGAAAAGAAAAACCTCAATGTCAAAATTATCCACTTATTACTGGGAATTTTCTGGTATTACCCTTCAAGAAACTGCTAAACACTATCTATTCCTACATGTATATCCAAATTAATTGAATAACTACAGACAAAATATACAGCAGAATGTTAAATACTGAAGGATCGTATTTAAGAGAGCAGGAAATGCAGTAGTGCATAACTGGTATTTTTTCCAAATTTTAGACAAGATTCCATTCAATCTGACAATTCCTAAAGTTCAAACAAATAGATCTCTACAAATGCTGCCTATATTTAATTTCTATTCCTTAACATTACATAATATATGTGCATTTGAAAATTTTGTAAGCTTCTATATTGCTTCAATTTAGTGACCTACATTTCAAATAAAACAAGACAAATATTTTATGAAATACACATTTTATTTTAAATAAGTAAATTCCTTTCAAAGTGATTGTGGAACAATCAGACATAGTGAAGCATTTTAGACTTTTATTGAAGAGTCACCATGATATCTGGCATTACTAAAATATGGTTGTTTTCATTACATGCCTCTAGAGTCTGTTTATTTCCTTTTAAAATACTATGTCAGCACTTTGGAGATATAACATGGGATATAAAGTGGAATTGATTAAGGTACCATAGTTTGCATTTATTCTTTATTCTGAAGTGTGGATAATGGTAGAGATGTGTCTATGGCAAGAGTTAAAGTATTCTGAAAAGCTAGGTACCATAGTTAAATTTCAATGCTTTATATTTTCCTTCAAAGATTATTATTATTATTATTATTTTATTTTGATACAGAGTGTTTCAGTATTAGGCAATAGTTTTCATCTCTTGCCTGTCTTCACAAACTGCCCATAATCTTAGTATAGAAGTTTCTAGTATACTTTTATCTAGTTTTTTGTTTACCTTATTAGAGCAAGATGTTAACATTTCCAATCCCAGTACAAATTTTAAATTACATATATTCCTTCACTTCCTCCCTTCTCCAACCAACAGTATAGGTTTGTCTCTTCTCTTGGAATTGAAACCTTCAGTCTGGGCTTCAACATTTTGCTCTTTTCTCCCACCTCTGCTAAATTTCTTGGTGTTTTAAGAACACTAATGAGCAACAGTGATGTTCCAAATATTGCAATATAATCATAATCAACATTTAATTCAGTTATATTTATTATGCAGTCTGTCAATCATCCACTTTCCTAGCCATTAGTGAGAGATCCACTCTGTAGTAAATGGTAAAGATAACTACTAAAATCATTTTACTAGAGATTATATCATGGATGCTTTAAAAAAAATTTAGAACTACTTCCTGTGTGAATTTTTTTTAAAGGCCAAGTTTTATCCACATTGCGAAAAAACAATCATTAAAATTGCATTTAACTACTTTCTTGTGTTGTATTAAAAAATCTTTTGATGTAAGGTTCACAAAGGAAATGGTGAAAAATAAATCTACTTTAAGAATTAAGAGGTGGTCTGAAAGAGAAAAAAACAGAATAATGTAAAAGTAATAAAAATCTAGGTCTATATGTCAATAATGGTAACAAAGTAACCAAAGTTTTCAAGGTAAGTGTATGAAATGTGTTAAGTAAGTATTAAAGATTTACTGATTGATTTGATTGACTTATTTAAAACTGGGAATGGCAAATCTGTCACATTTAAAATGTTGTTTTTTGGTAAGAAAGCATCATTTTTTTTTCATTATTAGAAACAGGTTTCAATAGAAGGAGATAAAAAGATACTTCTCCACATTCATCCATACAGGATTGGTAATAGGCAAAAATGTGTCAGTCATTGTAAGTATTATCAGATATATTAATGTAAATATCAATTTGGAATTTTTCTTTCTCTTTATTAAAAACAAATGTTTACTATAAAAGATGGTCCTCTAGAGTAAAAAGGAAAGGATTCATTAGACAATTTTTTGTTGTTCAGTCATATCTGACTGTGACCATATTCAGTGTTTTCATAAGAAAGATATTGGAGTGAACTACCGTGTTTTTCTCCAGCTCATTTTATACATAAGGAACCTGAAGCAAACAGTGTTAAATGACTTCCTCAGTGTCACATAGAAAGTTGTGTCTAAAACTGGATTTAAATTCCTATCTTACTGATTCCATTATGTCCACTGGCTCATCTAACAATTTAATAAATTATTTAGTTTTTCTCAATTTTTTGCTCCTCTTTTTATTGGGTATGGATTTCTGGAATGTGTAGGAGTAAGAGAAAACCTTAGGAAATAAAAGGAATTTAAAGAAAAACAGGTAAAAACAAAAAAAATTCAATGAACATGTTACTTTAAAATATAGGAAAACAGACAAGAAAGTTTGTTAGAAACTAGTTTTTAGGTAATTCTGTTCATAAAATCTTATTTCAATTGATACTTTCTGAAAATAATAATAGCATTCAAGCATATATCATTTACATTTAATCATAACAGATTCTCCTTAAATGAGTTAAAGAAAAGACTTTTATTAAGGAAGATATGTCCTTATATCCTAGATGGTATCAAAATACAAAAACAAAGATAGTGTTGAATCTCTTCCTAATGGCTGCTCTGGGGTATCTATATCATGATATTGAATATGTTTCAGAGTAACAAATCAAATTGCCATGTAAAAGAAACAATAAGTTATATTTCTGTAACACTTTACAATTTACAAAATACATTCACAAGAATGATTATGAGAGTTAGGTGATTCAAATATTTTTACAGATTAAGGAAGTGAGTTTAGAATGAGATTAAGTAGCTAGCCATTATTATACAGCTAATGAATTGGAGGCTGCAATGTGAACTGAAACTTCAGTCCAATTCTGTCTCTGAGCAGGGAACAAATGTCTACTGAACACTTAATTACAGCTCAAGAGTGGGATAGAGTAAAGAGTGGGGGAGAGAAACCAGGAAATTGCCTGAGTTCTCCCCACTTTCCCCCAGAAACAATGCTAAATCAAACCTCTAAATGGATTCTGAAATGACTGAATTCAGAAAAAAAAAGATGGAGTAAAAAATTAACTGGTTAAAAAAAAACTTAGAAGAACTTCAAGTCTGTCTCACTTGGGTAAATGGGGAGTCAGGATCAGAAGAGGCTCTTAGGCATAGCATCTGTTAGGAGCTAAGACCCTTTGGTCCAGGTTTAATAGTCCACCTGTGAGGCCTTAGCCCAAGTGTAGAAAATGAATTGCAAGCTACAGAACCCTGACACAACAGATATGACTAGGTCAGACCAATCCAGTTCAATGGGCAAGCTACCAGCACCTCAGACCCCAGTGTAGAATTTCTAGTCACTTCAAAGGCCCCAGTCCTCCAGTAAAAGAAAAAAAAAACTTGCGATAGTGTCTTCTGTGCCCTAGGAGAACATCACAACTTTAAAAAAAAAAAATGAGTCAAAATAAAAGAGCCCTGAACTAGAAAACCACTGTGGAAATAAGAAAGGTCAGAACATATACTCAGAAGAGAATAATAATGAAAAAAATGCTCCTATGTAAAGCTTCAAGGGGGAATATGAATTTGTCTCAAGCCTAAAAAATTCTTTTAGAAGAGTTCAAAAGGTATTTTAACAATCAAGTAAGAGTCAGAAGAAAAATAGGAAAAAGAAATGAGAATTAAGAAAAAAGACAAAGGCATAGAAAAGTGAAAAAAAAACTGAAGAAAACAACTTAAAACACAACATTGCTAAATGGAAGGAAAAAGAAAGAGTACACTGAAGAAAACAATTCCTTAAAATAGATTTGATGAAATGGGGGGGGAGAAATATAATGAAGAAAACAACTTTAAAAGTTGATTTAAGAAGACAAAATGGTGGAGTGAAGTATAAAAGGCATTCAAGATTTCCAAGTTTCCCTTGAAAACCTTATGAAACCAAGCCTCTGAACAGGGCCTGGAATGACATCCTACAAAGAGACAGAAGGAAACTATTTTTCAGCTCAAGATAGGTTGGAAGGCCTTAACGAAAAGTCAGCATCACTGAGTGAAAGTAGTATTCAGTCCAGCTGAAGGGTCTATTTAATAGCAGATCAGCAACTGATATTCTTAATTGTGCATGAATAGTAGAGCAGACCAGTGGGGCAGCCTCCAATCCCAGCACAGAAGACAAATTACCAGTTTAGGAAATAAGGCAATAGTAAACCAGATTAGATCAGACTAGCCTTGCTGTGGATCAAGACTCAGAGATGCATAAGAAGCTTGGGACACCACTATCTGTATCCCAGGAGCTGAGTTCTATTTTAAAAGTCACAAATTAGGAAAGAAAAAGAAAGAATACGAGCCAGAAACAGAAAAGAAAAATCATAAAAAAAAAAAAAAAACCTAGTGTGGTGACAAGGAAGACCAAAACACCAATTCAAAAAAGGACAAAAGGTCCCATGTGAAACTTCAAAAGAGAATACAAATTGATCTTAAGCCCAAAGCACTTTCTTGGAAGAGCTCATAAGGATTTTAAAAATCAAATAAGAGAAGGGGCAGCTAGGTGCCGCAGTGGATAGAGCACCAGCCCTGAAGTCAGGAGGGCCTGAGTTCAAATCTCGTCTCAGACACGTTACAGCTGTGTGACCCTGGGCACGTCACTTAACCCCAATTGCCTCAGCAAAAAAAAAAAAAATCAAATAAGAGAAATCAAATAAAAATGGGAAAATAAATGAGAATATTCAAGAGACAATGGAAAACAATTCCTCAAAAAAAAATTCCATTGGTCAAATGCAAAAAAAAAAAAAAATCTACTGAAGAAAACAATACTTTTAAAAGGAGAATTAACCAAAAGGAAAAGAAGATACAAAAACTAGCTAAAGAAAATCATACATTAAAAACTAAAACTGGCCTTTTGGCGATTTGGGTGCTAACAACTCTGCAAGATATTAAGAATCAGACAAAAAATAAAAAGCATGAAAAAATGGAAGAAAATATAAAACATTTTATTGGAAAAATAGCTGACCTGGAAAATGGATCCAAAAGAAACAATTTAAAAATTGTTGCACTGCTTGAAGGCCATGAAAATAAAATAAAATAAAAATTAAAAAAGCATTGATAGCATTCTTCAAGAAAAAACTCTCCTGATAAATTAGAAACAATAGTCATTGAAAGGATCCACTGATCATCTCCATAAAGAGATCCCACAAAGAAAACTCCAAGAAACATTCATGGAAAACTCTAGAAATATAGTTTCAAGGGAAAAACAGCAACAACAACAACAAAACTTCAAGCTGCCAGGAAACAAACAAAAAAATAATAACCAATTCAAGTATCATGGAGCTAAAATTACCCAGGGTTTGGCAACTCTGACAATAAAGGATCTGAGGGTTTCAAATACTACAATCTAATAGGCAAAGGACCTTGTATTACAATCAAGAATCAATTACCTAGGAATACTGAGCATCATTTTTCATGAGAGGAGATTAATCTTCAATGAAGTAGGAGACTTTGAATCATTTCTATTAAAAAAAAGAACAGAAAATTTGATCTACAAATACAGAACTCAAGAAAAGCACAGAAAGGTAAACAAGGAAAAAAAGAATGCGTATTATTTAAAGGTTAAATGGGAAGATAATACTTGTAACTGTTGTGAACTGTATCTTTTATTAGAGCAGTTACAGAGAGGATATATAGACATAGAGTGTGGGATTAAATCAACTTTGATGTGATGGCGTTCAAGAAAAAGATAGTAAGATATGGGAAAAGTGTACTAGGAGAAGAGGAAGAGATAAAATGGGGTAAATTAGATCACATAAAGAAGTAAAAAAGACATTAGAGTAGAGGGAAAGAAGGAGGAGAAATGAGCATTGCCTAAAGCTTAGTATCATTAATTTTCACTCAAAAAGGGAATAACATACACACTCACTTGGGTATAGAAACTTATCTTAATATATAGGGAAGCAAGAAGGAGAAGGTGGAAAGAAAGTGGAGGAGTAGGATAGAAGGTAGGGCAGAAACACTAGGACACAGGGATAAGAAAAGGGAGGAGGAGTGATAAAAGAAAATGTAAAACACCTCATTGGAAGGGAGGAGGAGTGATAAAAGAATGAGGGGTTGTTCAGAAATAAAACAATAGTGAGAAAGACAGGATGGAAAGAGAAAAATGTATATATAGGAGAGAAAAAAAGGCACAGAAAAGTATATAGCTGGTAATTATAACTGTGAATATGAATGGAATGAAGTCTCCCATAAAACAGAAGTGGAAAGCATAGTAGATTAAAAACAAAAACCATGCAACATGTTGTTTATAAGAAACCCATTTGAAACAAGGAGATATATACAGAATAAAAGAAAAAAAGAAAAGGCTTAAGCAGAATATATTATGCTTCAGCTGAAGTGGGAAAAATAAAGCAAGGGGTAGAAATTCTCATTTCAGACAAAGCTAAACCAAAAATAGATCTAATTACAAGAGATAAGGAAGAAAGATATATCTTTTTTTTTAAAAAAGTACCATACAAAATAAAGTAATATCAATACTATACATATATGCACCAAGTCGTACAGAATCCAAATTGTTAGAGAAATTAAGCCAATTATAAAAAGAAATAAACAGCAAAACTATATTAGTGGAGAACTTGAAACTGCCCTTCTCAGAATCAGAAAATCTAACCTCAAAATAAACAAGAAAAAATAGGGAATATAATAGAATCTTAAAAAAAAAACTTAGATATGATCGCTCTCTGGAGAAAATTGAATGGGTATAAAAAGCAATATATTAGTTTTTTCATTGGTACATGGTACCTACGCAAAAACTGATCTGCTATTAAGGCATTAAAAATGCAGAAAGGCACAAATAGTAAATGCATGCTTTTCATATCATGATATAATAAAACTTACATTCAATAAAGGGTAAGATAAAATAGGCTAAAATGAATTTGAAATTAAATAATTGAATTCTAAAGAAAGAGTGTGTCAAACAACAAATCACAAAAACAATAATTTCATCCAAGAGAATGATAATAATGAGACAACATAACAAAACCTATGGGAAGCAGCCAAAGCAGTTCTTAGGGAAAATACATTTCTCTAAATAGTTATATGAATAAAATAGAGAAAGTGGAGAGCAATGAATGAAGTATGCAACTAAAAAAATGTTAAAAAAAAACAAATAAAATATCCTAAATTTAATATTGAATTAGAAATTCTGAAACACAAAGAACAGGATAAGAAAATTGAAAAGGGCATAAAACTGCAGAAAGGCAGAAGTCATTAATAGCACAACATAAAATTGAGATAATTAATAAAACTGCAGTTGGTGTTATGAAAGACCAAAAAAATAGATAAATATTTCATTAATTTGATTAGAAAAAGAAAAGGAAAAAAATAGCCACCATCAAAAATTAAAAGGGTAAACTTACCACCAAAGACAAAAAAACCAAAGCAATAATTAGGAGCTGTTTTGCCCAACTATATGTCAGCAATTCTGATGAATATTTACAAAATTATAATTTGACCAGATTAACTGAAGAGGAAATAAATTACTTAAATTAGAAAAATAAATTGAACAAGCCAACAATGTACTGCCTAAGAAAAAAAAATCTCACAAAATAAAACATTATTTTTCAGGGAAAAAGATGAACTATTCAATCAAAAAGAAGAATTCCATTCATTTCTGATAAAGAGACAAGAACTAAAGAGAAAATTTTATCTTCAACTACAGAACATAAGAGAACCATTAAAAAAGTAAAAAATGAAAGAAAAATAACATTTTTTTAAAATTTAAAAAGCTTACATCCCTATGGAAAGATAATATATTTAAATCAAGATCTGTATCTCTGTTATGAGGATACTTCAAGGGTGGAAGTACAGTTTTATTTTATTGGATGACATTAAAATAGAAACTGGGGGTAGAAAGGGGATTATACTAGAATAAGAGTTAAAATGGAGTATATTACAACTGATGGAGAGGCAAAAAAGATCTACTGGAATTGAGGAAAAGAAGGGAGGGGGATGAGCCTTGTGTGATTCTTACTTTTTTCATATTTGGCTCTAAGAGAGAACATCAGACATATTTGACTTCACAGAGAAACTTGTCTCACCCTAAAGAGAAGTAGGAGAAGAAAAGGGAAATGAAAGGGAGAAATTAATAGAAGGAAGAAGAGAAGTAGTAGAGGAAAGATATAAGCAAGAGGGAAGGATGTAAGAGGGGAGAGCGGTTTTAGGGAGGTAGTGCTCAGAAGCAAAATACTGGGGAGAAGGGAAAGGAGGAAAGGAAAGAGAAAAGTATGACTTGGTGAAAACAAAATGGCAGGAAATAGTAATTTTACCTGTGAATGGGAATGGGATGAACTCTCCAATAAAATGAAAGCAGATAGCAGACTGGAATACAAGCCAGAATGCTAAAATATGTAAACAAATGTTGTTTACAAGAAACACATTTAAAGCAGAATGATACATTCAGAGTTAAGGTAAAAGGATAGAGTAGAATCTATTATGCTTCAGTTGAAGTTAAAAAAAAAAAAAAGCAGGGGTAGTGATCCTAAACTCAAATCAAGAAAAAGCAAAAATATATCTTATTAAAAAAGATAAGGAAGGAAACTACATGTTGCTAAAGGGTACCATAGATAATGAAGTAATATCAATATTAAATATATATGCACCAAATGGTATAGCATACAAATTCCCAGAATAGAAATTTAAAAAGCTACACGAATAATTAGAGAGAAAAACTATATTAGTGGGGGATCTCAGCCTTGCTCTCCCAGAACTAGATAAAGCAAACCATAAAAAAGAGAAAGAAGTTAAGATAAATAGAATCCTAGAAAAGCTAGGGATGAAAGGCCTTTACAGAAAATTCAATGAAGATAGAAGAGAACATACTTTTTTCTCAGCAGTACATGGTACCTATACAAAAATTGGCCATATAATAGGTATGAAAATCCCAAAATCAAATGCAGAAAGGCAGAAATAATAAATGCATTTTTCAGACTATGATGCAATAAAAATCACATGCAATATAAGACCAGAAGAAAAATAAATCAAAAGTTAATTGGAAATTAAATAATCTAATCCTAAAGAATGAATGGGTGGAAGAGCAAATCATAGACACAATCAATCATTTCATCCAGGAGAATGTCAATAATGAGACAACATACCAAAATTTGTGGGATACGGCCAAAGTGGTTATGAGGTAATTTTATATGTCTAGATGCTTACTTGCATAAAATAGAGAAAGAAAAAATCAATGAATTGGCTTTACAATTAAAAAAGCTAGAAAAAGAGCAAATTAAAAACCCTCAAATAAATACAAAATTGGAAATTCTGAAAATAAAAGGGGAGATTAATAAAATTGAAATGAAGAAAATTATTGAATTAATAAATAAAACTGAGTTGGTTTTATGAAAAAAAAACAAAATAGATGTCTTTAGTTAATTTAATTAGAAAAAGGAAATAGGAAAATCAAATTGTTAGTCTCAAAAATGAAAAGAGAACTTTTCACCAATGAAGAGGAAATTAGAGCAATAATTAGGAGTTACTTTACCCAACTTTATGCCAATAAATCTGATAATCTAAATTAAATGGAGGAAACTCTACAAAAATATAGATTGCCCAGGTTAACAGAAGAAAAAATAAATTATGTAAATAGCCCCATATTAGAAAAAGAAATAGAACAAGATATTAACCAACTCCCTAAGAAAAAATCTCCAGGGCCAGATGGATTTACATGTGAATTCTACCAAACATTCAAAGAACAATTAATTCCAATATTATATAAACTTTTTGGGAAAATGGGGAAAAAGGTGCACTGCCAAATTCCTTTCATGATACAGATATGGTACATATAGCTAAACCAGGTAGGGTGAAAACAGAGAAAGAAAACCATAGACCAATTTCCCTAATGAATATTGATGCAAAAAATTTAAATAAGATATTAGCAATGAGATTAGAGAAAGTCATCCCCAGGATAATACACCATGACCAAGTAGGATTTATGCCAGGAATGCAGGGCTGGTTCAATATTAGGAAAACTATCAGCATAATCAATAATATTAATAGCCAAACTAACAAAAATGATATGATTATCTCAATAGATGAAGAAAAAGCATTTGATAAAATGCAACACCAATTAATATTAAAAACACTGGAGAGTATAGGAATAAATAGGCTTTTCCTTAAAATGATCAGTAGCATCTATTTAAAATCATCAGCAAGCATCATATGTAATGGAGACAAACTACAACCATTCCCAGTAAGATCAGGAGTGAAACAAGGCTGCCCACTGTCACCATTACTAATCAATATTGTATTAGAAATGTTAGCTTTGGCAGTAAGAGAAGAAATATATTAAGGGAATTAGAGTAGGTAATGAGGAAACAAAATTATCACACTTTGCAGATAACATGATTGTATACTTAGAAAATCCTAGAGACTCAGCGAAAAAACTACTAGAAACAATTCACAACTTTAGCAAAGTTGCAGGATTCAAAATTAATCCATATTAATCATCAGCATTTTTTAAATTACCAACAAAATTTAGCAGCAAGAGATACAAAGAGAAATTCCATCAAAATAACTTTCAATAGTATAAAATATTTGGCTATCTACCAAGGAAAAGTCAGGAACTATACGAACTAAACTACAAAATACTTTCCACACAAATAAAGTCAGATCTTATCAGTTGGAAAAATATCAAATGCTCATATGTAGGCTGAGCAAATATAATAAAAATGACAATACTACCCAAACTAATTTATTTATTTAGTGCCATACCAATCAAACTCCCAAGAAATTATTTTACAGATCTAGAAAAAAATAGTACCAAAGTACATTTGGAAGAAAAAAAGGTCAAGAATTTCAAGGGAATTAATGAAAAAAAAAATGCTGATGAAGGTGGCCTTGTTGTACCAGATCTAAAATTACATTATAAAGCAGTGGTCATCAAAACCATTTGGTACTGGCTGAGAAATAGAGCAATCGATCAGTGGCATAGGATAGGATATCAGGGCAATCTAGGCAATAACTTTAGCAATTTAGTGTTTGATAAACCCAAAGACACCAGTTTTTGGGATAAGTACTCACTATTTGGCAAAAACTGCTGGGAAAATTGGAAACTAGTGTGGAAGAAATTACGGCTTGACCCACACCTAACACCACATACCAAGATAAGATCTAAATGGGTTCATGATCTAGATATAAAGAGTGATAATGTAAGCAAATTAGAGGAATGTAGTATAGTTTACCTCTCAGAGCTGTGAAGACAGAATAAATTTATGTCCAAAGAAGATCTGGAACTCTTAATTGAACACCAGATAGATAATTTTTACTATATTAAGTTAAAAAGTTTCTGTACAAACAAAACAAATACAGACAAGATTAGGAGGGAAGCATCAAATTGGGAAATCATCTTTACATTTAATGGTTCTGATAAAGGCCTCATTTCTAAAATATATAGAGAATTGTCTCAAATATATAAGAATTCAAGCCACTCCTCAATAGATAAGTGGTCAAAGGATATGAACATACAGTTTTCAGATGATGAAATTAAAACCATCTCTAGTCATATGAAAAGTTGCTCCAAATCACTATTGATCAGAGAAATGTAAATTAAGACAACTCTGAGATACCACTACACACCTGTCTGACTGGCTAAAATGACAGGAAAAGATAACGATGAATGCTGGAGGGGATGTGAGAAAGCTGGGACACTAATACATTGTTGGTGGAACTGTGAATAGATCCAACCATTCTGGAGAGCAATTTGGAGGTATGCTCAAAAAGTTATATTGTGCATACCCTTTGACCCAGCAGTGTTTCTATGGGCTTATATCCCAAAGAAATCTTAGAGGAGGGAAAGGGACCCACATGTGCAAGAATGTTTGTGGCAGCCCTTTTTCTAGGGGCTAGAAACTGGAAACTGAATGGATGCCCATCAATTGAAGAGTGGCTGAATAAATTATGGTATATGAATGTTAAGGAATATTATTGCTCTGTAAGAAACGACCAGCAGGATGATTTCAGAGAGGCCTGCAGAGACTTGCATGAACTGATGCTGAGTGAAACGAGCAGAACCAGGAGATCATTATACACAGCAACAGCAATATTACATGATGATCTACTCTGAAGTACATGGTTCTCTTCAACAATGAAATGTTTCATACCAGTTCCAATTGTTCAGTGAAGAAAGCCATTTACACCCAAAGAGAGGTGTATGAAATGTGGACTACAACATAACATTCTCATGCTCTCTATTGATGTTTGCTTGCATTGTGTTTCCTCTCTCTGATTTTTTTTTCTTGTAGATAGGATTTTTCTTGCACAACATCTTGTCAAGTATTTTAACAATATTAACATGTAGTGGACTTCCTGCCATCTGGGGGTTAGGAGGGGACTGGGGGTAAAATTTGTAACAGAAAGCTTTGTAAAGATCAATGCTGAGGAACTACCCATATATGTGTTATACAAATAAAAAGCTTTAATAAAAAAATTGGATGCCCATCAATTGGAGAGTAGCTGAATAAATTATGATATATGAATGTCATGGAATATTATTGTTCCATAAGAAATGATCAGCAGGGGGCAGCTAGATGGTGCAGTGGATAGAGCACCAGCCCTGAAGTCAGGAGGAACTGAGTTCAAATTTGATCTCAGACACTTAACACTTCCTAGCTGTGTGACCTGGGGCAAGTCATTTAACCCCAATTGCCTCAGGAAAGAAAGAAAGAAAATATATAGAGAATTGATCCAAATTTAAGAGAACTTAATCCATTCTGCAGATGATAAATGGTCAAAGCATATGAACAGACAATTTTCAGATAAAGAAATTGAAACCATTTCTGGTTATATGCAAAGGAACTCTAAATTTTTTATTGATCAAATAAATGCAAATTAAGACAACTCAGTAATACCACTACAAACCTCTCAGATTGCCTAAGGTGACAGGAAAAGATAATGTCTAATGTTGGAGGGGATGTAGGAAAATTGGGACACTAATACACTGTTGGTAAAGTTGTGAACTGATCCAACCATTCTGAAGAACCATTTGATACTATGCCTAAAGGACTAAAAAATTTGCATATCCTTTGATCCAGCAGTATTTCTACCGGGCTTGTATGCCAAAGAGATAATAAAGGAAGGAAAGGAACACATATGTGCAAAAATGTTTGTGTAAGCTGTTTTTATGGTGGCAAGAAACTGGAACTTGAGTGAATGCCCATCAATTGGAGAATGGCTGAATAAGTTATGGTATATGTATGTCATGGAATACTATTGTTCTATAAGAAATGATCAACAGGATGATTTCAGAGTGAACTGATGCAAAGTGAAATGAATTGTATTAATACAGAACGAGGAGATCATTGCATATGGCAACAGCAAGATTTTATGACGATCAATTCTGATAGACATGATTTGCATCAACAATGAGATGATTCAGGATAATTCCAATGATCTTGGAATGAAGAAAATCATCTACACCATAGAAAGGACAGTGGGAAAAGAATGTTGACAACAGAGCATTTCCACTCTTTTTCTTGTTGTTTACTTGCATTTTTTCCTTCTCATTTTTTTTCCTTTTTGATTTGATTTTACTTGGGCAGCATAATGTTTGTGTTAATATGTATAGAAGAATTGCACAAGGATAACATATATTAGATTACTTCCCATCTAGGGGAAGGAGTGGGTGGAAGACAGGGAAAAACTTGGAATACAAGATTTTGCAAGGGTAAGTATTGAAAATTATCCATGACTATGTTTTCAAAATAAAAAGCTTTAATAAAATAAGAGTATATTAAAAGTGTATTTAAAAAAGAAAAGAAAAAATCTCCAGGGCCAGATAGATGTATTGAACTATCTGCCATATAGGGGATATGGTGGGGGTATGGAGGGGAAAATTTGGAACAGAAAGTTTTGCAAAGGTCAATGTTGAAAAATTACTCATGCATATATTTTCTAAATAAAAAGCCTTAATTAACCTACCTGAAATAGTTAAAAACTTCAGCAAAGTTGCAGGATATAAAATAAGCCCACGTAAATCAACAGTATTTCCATATATTATCAAAATTCCAGCAGCAAGAGATAAAAATTTCCATTTTTAAATAATTGTAGACAAAACAAAATATTTGGTGTCTACCTGCCAAAATGGACCCAGAAACTATATGAACACAAATACAAACTACTTTTCACACAAATAATCAGATCTAAATAATTGGGAAAATATCATTTGCCCTTGGGTAGGCTTAGTAAAAAAAATGACAATTCTCACTGAATTCTATTTATTATGTGCCTTTCCAAACAAACTGCCAAAAAATCATTTTATAGAGTTAAAAAATAATAACAAAATTCATCTGGAAAAAAACAAGGTCAAGAATATCAAAAGAATTAATGCAAAAAATTCAAATGATGGTGGCCTAGCAATACCAAGCCTAAAATTCCATTATAAAGTAGCAATCATCAAAAGCATCTGGTATTAGTTAAGAAATAGAGTGGTGCATCAATGAATATAGTAGTCAGTAACTATAGTATGCTATTGTTTGAAAAAAACCCAAAACTTTTTCTTCTGGGATAAAATTGCTGGAAATACTGGAAAATATGTCTGAAAATCAGCATAGAACTAGATCTCACCACATACCAGAATAAGGTCAAAATGTGATGCTATAAGCAAGTTAGGAAATTAATGAATAGTTTGTCTGACATATATCTGTGGAGAAGGAAAGAATTTATGACCAAATAAGAAATAGGAAACATTATGAAATGCAAAATGAATAATTGTGATTACATTAAATTAAAAAAGGTTTTGTACAAGTAGAACCAATGCAGCCAAGATTAGAAGGGAAGCAAAAAGGTAGAAATAAATTTTGCAACCAGTGTTTCTGATTAAAAGCCTCATTTCTAAAATATATAGAGAAGTGATTCAAACTTATGATAATATAACCCATATCCCAACTGATAAATGACCAAATGATGTGAACAAATAATTTTCTGATGAAGAAAGTAAATCCATTTCTAGTTATATAAAAAAATTTTCTAATTCATTATTGATTACAGAAATACAAATTAAGACAACTGGGAGGTACCAACTCACAGAATAGCTAAGATGATAGGAAAAGACAACGATAAATGTTGGAGGAGATGTGGGAAAACTGGAACACTAATGTATTAGTGAAGTTGTGAACAGATTCAACCATTCTGGAAAGCAATTTGTAAGTATGCCAAAAGGACTATAAAACTGATGCACTTGATCCAGCTGTGCCACTTCTGGGTCTGTATTACCAGAAAACAAAACTAATAAAAGAAAATGAAAGACCCACATGTTCAAAAATGTTTGTAGCAGCAGTTTTTATAGAGGCAAATAATTAGAAAATGAGTTGGGGAATGAATGAATATGTTATGATATATGAAAATAAAGAACAGAATTTTTGTATATAAAATGATGAATAGGCTGATTTTAGAAAAGCCTGGTGTGGAATGAAGCAAAGCAAGCAGAACCAGAAAAGTGTTGTACATAGCAAAAACAAGCATGTGTGATAATCAACTATGATAAATGTGGTTCCTCTCAGCAACTGTGTGATCAATGGTAATCCCAATAAATTTTGGATAGAAAATGCCATACACATCAGAAAAGTGAACTATAGAGACTGAATGTGAATCAGTGCATCCTATTTTCACATTTTTATATATCTTATTGTTCTTTGTGGTTTTTCCCTTTTGTTTTGATTTTTCTCTCCCAACATGACTCATGTAAAAATATTTTACAAAATTAATATACATGTGTAACCAAAAAATAAAATAATGAAAATTAAAAAGGAGAATTTACCAACTGGAAAAGGAGGTACAAAAACTAACTTAAGAAGATGTCATTAAAAAAAAGAATTGGAAAAATAAAACTAATGAATCAGGAATCTGTTGAACAATGTTAAAAAAATAGAAGAGAATATAAAATACCTCAATGAATTGGTTTCTTTTTCATATCTATTTTGTAAGGAGTTATATGCTTTTTTCCATTTCATCAAGTCTATTTTTTTAAGGAGTTTTCTTCAGATGATTTTTGGTTTTCCTTTTCCACACCATCTTGCAAAGATCTCATTTCCTCAACATTTTTCCTATAACTCTCTTTTAATATCCTTTCTGAATTCTTCCAAGAGAGCCTTGTGAAATAGGGACCAACTTGTATTACTCTTTGGGGCTTAATCTGCAGTTGGCTTGCCTTTAGGATCCTCAAGGTTTGAGGTATGTTCTCTTTCTCCATAAAAGCTGTCTATGGTCATATTTTTTTTCCTTTTACTTTTTTGCTCATTTTTTTAAAGATTGAAGTCTGGTCTTAAGGTGCTTTGGGGCAGTTCTGCTAATTGACTTCTGAGGAGAGTAAGCCTGGTGAGATCGTGGCTTCTTCTGAGACTAAGAGGCTCACAATTTGCCTTTTGTATTTGCTTTTGAGTGTCTTACAGCAAATCTGTTTAACCACTGGCTTGCAACCAGGACAAAGTAGCAAAGAGCCTTGCAGTATATTCTTTGATACAAAATCCTGGCTCCCTGCCCCAGCTTTCTGACCAGGGCTCCTTGCACTAACAGTCTAACCTTGGAAGCCTTTCCCCATACCCAATTGAAAAAGACCTTTTCTGAAGATCAATATCTTCTTCTGTAAATTTGTTGTACCCCAAATATTTGTCGGTTCTGTCACTCCAAAACCAATTTAGAGACTTAATCTGCTGTTAATTTGAGGGAAGCTTGGTGGACGTCACAGAAAGCTGTGTCTGCTCATCACCATCTTGGCTCTGCCCTGAGAATGTAAAATACCTGAATGGAAAAAACAACCATGCTGGAAAAGAGATCCAGGAGAGATAATTTAAGAATTATTAGACTACTTGAAAGTCATAAGTAAATAGAAAAGAAATAAAAAGAAAAGAAAAGAAAAATGGAAGGAAGGCAGGCAGGAAGGAAGAAAGGAAGGAAGGAAATGATAGAGGAAGGGAGGGGGGAGGAAGAAAGAGAGATAGAGATAGAGAACCTGGACAATATTTTTCAAGATATCATAAAGCAAAAATGCCTGGATACCCTAGAATCAGAGATTAATATAGTCATTGAAAGAATCCATCAATCACCTCCTGAACGTGACTCCCAAATGAAAACTCCAAGGAATATCGTAGTTAAATTCCAGAAGTATTAGGTCAAGGAGAAAATACTTAATGCAGTCAGAAAGAAATATTTGAAACCAAAAATTACAATTAGGATTACCCAGCACTTAGCAGCTTCTACATCAAAGATTTGGAGGGTCTGCATTATGATATTCCAAAAGCAAAGGAGCTTGGATTATAACCATGAATCAACTACCCAACACAATTGAGCCTAATCTTCTATTGGCAAAGTATGAACTTTCAATGAAATAGAAACTTTCAATAATTTTTGATGAAAAGATTGAAACTGAATTTAAAATTTGATATTCAAATACTAGACTCAAGAGAAGTATAAAAAATGTGAACAAAAAAGAAACAATACTATTTAAAGATTAAATTATTTGCATCCCTACAGAGGAAGATAGTACTTGTAACTTGCAATTTGACAGATTTGTCAGGGAAGTTAGAAGTGTATTTATAGAAAGAGGCTCTGAGTATAAGTTGACTCTGATGTGATGATAAAATAAAAAAGAAATTAAGGGTTAGGAAAAGGATTATACTGGAAGATATATGAAAGAGAAAGGGGAGGTAAAATGGGATAAATTACAGGAAGAGGCACAAAACACCTTCTAACAGAAGGAAGAAGGGAGGGGTGAGTATTGTTTGAAGCATAATCTAATCATATTTGGCTCAAAGAGAAAATAATATACACATTTAGATGAGTATAAAAATTTATCTTATCATATAGAAAAATAGGAGGGTAAAGTAAAAAGACAGGGAAGAGGGGAGACTAATGGAAAGAAAGAAGCAGGAGAGGAAAGGGGAAAGAACATGGGATGGGGCTAATAGAAGGGAAGATTGAGGGAAGAGGGAGTCAAAAGCAAAGCACTGATGAGGAAATATGGTGAAAAAATAGAGAAAAAATAAATGAGAAAAATAGGATGGAGGAAAATACACAGTTAGTAAACATAGCTGTGAATGTGAATAAAAAGGATTCTCCCAAAAAATGAAAGTGGATAGAAAAGTGGGTTAAAAGCCAGAATCTTATAAGATGTTGTTTATAAGATACACATCTGAAGCAGAGAGTTACATAAAGAAGGCCAGAGCCAAATATATTACGCTTCAGCTGAAGTTGAAAAAAAAAAAAAAAAAAGCAGGGGTCATGATCCTGATCTGAGCACATCTGATTAAAAGAGTTAAGGAAGAAAACTACATCTAGTTTAAAGGGTACCATAAATAATGAAACAATTAACAATTTTAGTAAAGTTGTTATAAAAGCAGGCTATAAAATAAACCCACATAAATCACTGGCATTTCTATATATTACCAAAAACAAACAAACAAACAAACAAACAAAAAACAGTACTAAGAGACAGAAAGATAAATTCCATTTAAAATTACTGTAGACAACATGAAATATTTGAGAATCTACTTGTCAAGACAATTCTAATACCTATATTGAATGTAATTACAAAACACTTGTCACATAAATAGTCAGATAGAAATAATTGGAAAGCTATAAATTGCTCATGGCAGACCAAAATAATATAATAAAAATGACAATTCTACCTAAATTAATCTATTTATTCAGTGCCCTACCAATCAAACTTTCAAAATGTGATCTTATAGAACTGAAAAAAATAACAAAATTTACCTGGAAGAACAGTAGATCAAGAATATTAAATGAATTAATAAAATAAATGCATGGGTTTCCTTTCTCAGATATTTTTTGTTCACATAGATACATTTGTTCTTGCACAGCAAGATGAATATGGAAATATGTATACATATATTAGACTCGTCAAGTATTTTAATATAATTAACTTGTAGTAGACTTCCTGCCATCTAGGGGAGGGGAGGGGACTGGGGGGAAAAATTATAATGGAAAGCTTTGTAAGGATCAATGTTGAGAAACTACCCATACATATGTTATGCAAATAAAAAGTTTTAATGAAAAAAAAATAAAAATAAATAAAATAAAATGAAATGAATGCAAAGGAAAGGTGTCTATCCTGACCAGGTATAAAGCTATATTATAAATCAGCAGTCATCAAAAACATTTGGTACTGGCTAAGAAATAATAGAGTGGTGGATCAGTGGAATAGGTTAGATTCACATGACATAATAATCAAGGATTATAGTAATCTAATATTTGATAAACCCCAAAACTCTAGTTTCATGGATAAGAGCTCACTATTTGACAAAAATTGCTGGGAAAACAAGAAAATAGTAAAGCAAAAACTAGGCATAGACCAACAATTCATACTGTATACTAAGGTAAGCTCAAAATAGGTGGTGATTTGGACATTAAGGATGATACTATAAACAAATTAAGAGAGGAAGGAATAGATTAATCGTCAGATCTTTGGAGAAAGGAGGAATTTATTACCAAGCAAAAAATAGAGAATATTATGAAATGTAAAATGGATTACATTACCACGGGGCAGCTAGGTGGCGCAGTGGATAGAGCACCAGCCCTGAAGTCAGGAGAACCTGAGTTCAAATCTGGTCTCAGACACATAACAGCTGTGTGACCCTGGGCAAGTCACTTAACCCCAATTGCCTCAGCAAAAAAAAAAAATGGATTACATTACCTTAATTAAATTGATTATATTGATTAAAAAGGTTTTGCACAAACTAAATCAATGCAGTCAAGATTAGAATGGAAGAAGATATCTAGGAAACAATTTTTACATTTCTAAAATAGAAAACTGAGTTAAATTTATAAGAATATAACTCATTACACAATTGATAAATGATCAAAGGATGAAAACAGGCAATTTTCAAATGAGGAAATTAAAGTCAACCATAATCATATGAAAAAAATCTAAATCGCTACTGATAGATAAATACAAATTGAAATAACTCTGAGGTACCAACTGATACCTATTTGAACAGCTAAGGTGACAGGAAAAGAAACTGATAAATGTTGGAGGGAATATGGGAAAATTGGGACACTGATGCATTGCTGGTAGAGTTATGAACTGATTCAACCATTCTGGAGAGCAATTTGAAACTATTTCCAAAGGGCTATAAAATAATGCATAATCTTTGATCTAGCAATGTCTCTTCTAGGTCTGTATTCCATAGAGATTATGTTTTTTAAAAGTGGGGGGAGATACACATGTAAGAAATTATTTATAGTATATCTTTTTATGTTGACAAGGAAGTTAGGAAGTGGCTGGATATGTTGTAGTATATGAATATAATGGACTCTTATTGCTCTATAAGAAATGGTGAACAAGCAGATTTCAGAAAAACCTGGAAAAACTTATGCGAACTCATGCTGAGTGGAGTGAGCAGAACTAGGAGAACAATGTACATAGCAATAATAAGATTGTGTGGTGATCAACTATGATAGACTGAACTCTTCTCAGAAATACATTGATCTAAGTTAATTACATTTTTGCAATGGTAAATGCCATCTATATCCAGAGAATGAACTGTGGAGCCTGAATGCACATCACTTTTTTTGTTGTTGTTTTCTTCTGATTTTTCCCTTTTGTTTTGATTCTTCTCTCACAGCATGACTAATTTGGAAATATGTTTCATATGATTGTATATGTATAACATCATATTGCTTGATATTTTGGGAAGGGAGGAAGAAATTGAGGGCAGGAGGAACAAAAAAAAATGGAATTCAGAGTCTTACAAAAATGAACTTTGAAAACCATCTTTACGGGGCAGCTCGTTGGTATAGTGGATAGAGCACCAGCCCTGAAGTCAGGAGGACTTGAGTTCAAATCTGGTCTCAGACACATAACACTTCCTGGCTGTGTGACCCTGGGCAAATTACTTAATCCCAATTGCCTCAGCAAAAGAAAGAAAGAAAGAAAGAAAACCATCTTTACAAGTAATTGAAAAAATAATATTAATTAGAAATAACAAAACAAAACAAAACAGCAAAGGATATTAGAGTTCAAGATACCCTAATTCAAATTTAGACTTAGACCATTGAGTCTGGATCATTGAATACTAAATGAAATTGAGTATTTACCATGTGCCAAACATTGTACTACTGAATTATGAATACAATGGTCCTGACCTTTAAGAGATTAGAGATAAAATAAAAAGAGACAAGTGTTAGCTATAGAAGAGTGTTTCTGTTTTGGAAATGTCAGACTAAAAAATGGAGTCATTGAGCTGATTAACATACCCATTAACTGTGGGAGTAGTAATCTGATTATTCTTGCTAAAATAAGGGATAGGAAAGGACCAATACAAATGAAATGGAAAGGTTGGCTGAATGAAGAGAATTTTTTTGTCAGCAAGGATATATGAAAGGAATCCAGCTAGTTATGATAGATTCAGTCATCAGAAATCAAAACTAGAAACAGATCAGTATAAGATTGTTAGGTAAAACAAAAAAGACAAGAAGTCAAAATTAGAAGGAATAGGAGAAATGTTATTCTTTGTATGTTATAAACTGAATAGAGAGACATAGAGGCCCCATAGCAGCAAAGGAGGAAGAGCCAAATGGCTTCACATACTTAAATATATCAGTTTAAGTATCCTTAACCTGATTCTGGTTTATATAATGACCTGACTGCTTCTTCTCAGAGTTCAGCATTATGAAAATGTCTAGTAGACAAACTGAGACACTTTCAGCCAATGAAAGGATTTAAGAAATCTTCCCTAGATAAAAATCACCTGTTCTTTCTGTCTAACACTGAAGCAGCCTGTCTAGGATTTTAAAATTAGCAGAAAGATAAACAGTGAAAGGGCTATTTTATTTTTGAGACTCTGATCATCATTTACTAATGGCACAAACCCAGTTGGCTATTTTAGGAACTATAAAACTGTAAACTATATAAAACTATATAAAAAAAGATATATTCTTTCTCACATAGTCTCCAAGTCTACAAATAATAAAGCACCTATTTTTCTATTTTAGAACCACATACAAGTTTTATTTGGAAAAATCGATTCTGTTTTAACTCAAATGTACTTTTAAAATTTGCTTCCAAATTAGTCTAGCATAAAAATTTATTTTGCCCCATTCTCCCAGTAACAAATTATATAATAATATTAATTTATTTTAGATTATCAAAATAATTTCAGATTCACCAATTTCAAAAATGGAATAGTTCATTTTGCTAGATTTTTCTTTTGGGTTTCCTTCTCGATATGGTTATCCTCAATTTACCACTAATACTGAAATCATTTTCTATTTCACTAATTCCTCTTGAGACATATAGGTGCTGCAGTGAATAGACTGTTGTTGTTGTCCTTCATTCTAGAAGAGGACCAAAATGACATCATTATATTAGTGTCATGTTACAGTGCATCCAACTGTGGCTGATCAATATGAGCTTGGAATATTTTACCAAAGGTTGGGCAGAAAAGTCCATGTGAACATTTGGGATGGATTCTCTAAATTTAGCATCTTACTTTTTTTGAGTTACTTCAATTCTGCTTTGCTCAAAGAGCACAGTACCTTCTCTGATGAAAGTGCATAATACTGGGTGATCCTGTGCCCGAGCCTTCTATGTTGCACAATTAATTCCAAAGTTTTTAAGGGAGACCTTGAGAGTGTCCTTGTATTGATTTTTCTGACCCCAATGTGAATAGCTGCTTTGTGTCAGTCTTTCAAAAAATAGTCTTTTAGGGAAGCATATGTTTGGCATTCAAAAAATGTGCCTACCTTATCAGAGTTGTGCTCTCTGCAGGAGAGTTTCAATGCTTCACAGTTTAGCTTGAGAAATGACCTCAGTGTCTGGTATCTCACCCTGCCTGGTGAACTTCATAATCTTTCTAAGATAATTCAAATGAAAATGATTTAATTTCTTGGTGTGGTGCTGTTATACTGTCCAGGTATCACAGGTATACAATAGTGTCAGGACAACATCAGGAGTCAAGAAAATCTAAGTTCAAATCTGCCCTCATACAACTGTGTGACACTGGCCAAGTCACTCAACCCAGTTTGCTTCAGATTCTTCATCTGTGAAATAAGCTAGAAAAGGGAATATGAAACACTCCGTTATCTTTGCCAATAAAACCCCAAATGGAGTCATGGGGAATTGGACATGATTGAAAAGAAAGAAGAGTAACCATTCCCCTTAAATAGCATTTTTTCTGAAAGAGGGAAAATAATTGAGATATATTTTATTGTCTTTGTCTACTTCTCATAGTTTAGAAACATCCATGGAAATCAATTGGAAATTTATTGGATTTTGTTATTAGTCCAGAATCAAACAGCTGTATCATCCTCTAATTTGTCTTACAGGCTTCTGTTAAGGAAGTATTGTAAAAGTAGACATCCAAGACATTGATTGTCTACTTTACTAAAAAAAAAAAAAAAAAAAAAAAAAGGAAGGGGGGAGCAAAATGAGCAAACAAAAAAAAATAAAACTAGAACTTAGGAACAAAAACCTTGGAAGATATATATTGGGAAACTGTACTTAGAGTCAAAAAGATCTGACTCCACGTTTCAGCTCTAACACATTGCCAATGTCACCCTGGAAAGCCTTAATGTCTTCTTGTTTTAGGAAGCTATTTCAGATTTAAATATTGTAGAGAAGTGCCACAGCATATTGAGAGTTTTCCAAACTGGAATTTCCTTAGGCAAATGAAAGCACAAATCTAGTTGTTCTCTCTATCATCTAAGGAAACCTAAATTGTGTAATATTTGAGGTGAGTAGTAAAGAGTAAACACCAGCCTCCTAAAATACAAAAGAGGAACATAGCAAGTACCCCAAACTGTTACCCTATTCCATTTCTCCCTTCCCCAAAGTGATCAACCATGGTAGGTAATACTTAAATTTCTTCAGCATTGGGCATTTCCTTAGTATTTTAAGACTTTGTTTTACTTATTTTCACTATTAAGGACCTAGAAAGAGATACAAAGAGATAACCATCACTGAAGAGGAAAATTTGGACATATTAGTAATAATAGTGACAGAAAAATTCCTGAAATGTCTTTTTTTATATGTTCATATAATTTAGCATCAAAATTCAAATTTTTAAGTAATTTTTTTAAAGAACATATAGCAGAAAGACAGAAA
>JAJPUD010013530.1:0-41201 GCA_023553655.1 Myrmecobius fasciatus
ATCACTCTTTATATCCAGATCATGAACCCATTTAGATCTTATCTTGGTATGTGGTGTTAGATGTGGGTCAAGCCCTAATTTCTTCCACACTAGTTTCCAGTTTTCCCAGCAGTTTTTGTCAAATAGTGAATACTTACCCCAAAAGCTGGGGTCTTTGGCTTTATCAAAAACCAAATTGCTATAGTTATTGCCTAGTTTGTCTTGTGATTCTATCCTATTCCACTGATCGACTACTCTATTTCTTAGCCAGTACCAAATGGTTTTGATGACCGCTGCTTTATAATATAGTTTTAGATCTGGTACAGCAAGTCCACCATCGTCAGCCTTTTTTTCATTAATCCCCTTGAAATTCTTGACCTTTTGTTCTTCCAAATGAACTTTGCTACTATTTTTTCTAGATCTGTAAGATAATTTCTTGGGAGTTTGATTGGTATGGCGCAAATAAGTAAATTAGTTTGGGTAGTATTGTCATTTTTATTATATTCGCTCGTCCTACCCATGAGCATTTTAAGTTTTTCCAATTGACTAGGTCTGATTTGATTTGTGTGGAAAGTATTTTGTAATTTAGTTCATATAGTTCCTGACTATCCCTTGGCAGATAAATTCCCAAATATTTTATACTATCAACAGTTATAGAAATTACATTTTGTTAAAGGATACTAAAATCAATGAAATAGTATCAATACTAACTGTAACCAAGTGGTACAGCATCCAAATTCTTAGAGAATAAGTGAAGCCCATTATAGGAAAAAATTGACAGCAAAACTATAGTACTAGGGCACCTCAACATCCCTCTTTCAGAATTAGATAAATCTAACCACAATATAAACAAGAAAGAAACTAGGGAAGTTGATAGAATTTTAGAAAACTTAGAGCCTGGAGAAAGTTGAATAAGGATAGAAAGGACTATACTTTTTTCTCAGTAGTACATAGCACCTTCGCAAAAATTAACCATGTATTAGGGCATAAAAACTTCACAGAGAAATGCAGAAAGGCAGAAATAGTAAATGCTTCCTTTTCAGACCACAGTACAATAAACAAATTATTCAATAAAGGTCCATGAAGATAAACTGAAAACCAAATTGAAATTAAATAATCTAATTCTAAAGAATGTATATTTCAAACAACAAATCATAGAAACAATAATTTCATCCAAAAGCGTCCTAGTAATGAGACAACATACCAAAAGCTATGGTATGCAACCAAAAAAATTCTTAGAGGAAATTTTATATCTCTAAATAATTACAGGAATAAAGAAAAAAGAGATCAATGAATTGGGCATGCAACCAAAAAAGCTAGAAAAAGAACAAATTAAAAAACCCCAATTAAATACCAAATTAGAAATTCTGAAAATCAAAGAAGAGATTAATAAAATTAAATTAAGAAACTATTGAACTAATTAATAAAACCAATAGTTGGTTTATTGAAATCATTGGTTAATTTAATTAGAAAAAAGGAAAGAACAAAATCAAATTACAAACATCAAATATGAAAAGATTGAATTTACCACCAGTGAAGAAGAAATTAAAGCAAATAATTAGGAGCTATTTTGCCCAACTGTATGCCAACAAATCTGACAATCTAATTGGAATGGATGAATGTTTACAAAAAATATATAAATTTCCCACATTAACAGAAGATGAAATAAATTACTTAAATAATATCATCTTAGAAAAAAGAAATTGAAGATGCTTTCATTTATTTCCCTAAGAAAAAGTCTCCCAGGCCAGATGGTTTTACAAGTAAACTTTACCAAACAATTGAAGAACAATTTATTCCCGTATTCTCTTTAAACTATTTGGAAAAATAGATAAAGAATGTGTCCTGCCAAATTCCTGTTGTGACACAAATATAGTACTAATACCTAACCAGGAAAAGCAAAAAAAGAGAAATAAAATTACAGACCAATCTCCCTAATGAATATTGATGCAAACATTTTAAATAAAATATTAACAAAATGATTACAACATCAGCAAGATACTACATTATGAATAAGTGGGATTTGTATAAGAAATGCAGGACTTGTTCAATATCAGAAAATATATTGGCATATTTGACCATACTAATAACAATACCCAGAAATCATGATAATCTCAATAAGAACAGAAAAAGCTTTTGACAAAATATGACACCCATTTCTATTAAAAACACTACAGATCATAGAAATAAATGGATTTTTTATTAAAATGATGACATTTTCCTAAAATCATCAGCATTCATTATTTATAATAAGGAGAAGCTAAAAGCATTACCAAATAAACAGGGCTGAAACAAGGATACCAATAATCATCACTATTATTCAATATTGTACTAGAAAAGGAAAAAAAATAAAGAAATTAGAATAGGCAATCAAAGATTAAAACTATCAATATTTGTTGATGATATAAGTTTAGAGAATCTTTAAAAATCATCCAGCAATGTACTTGAAACAATTCACAGCTGTAGTAAAGTTGTAGCATATAAAATAAAACCAGAGAAATCATCAACATTTTTCTATATTATTGACAAAGCCCAGCAGCAAGAGATAGAAAGAGAAATTCCATTTAAAATGACTGTAGACAAAATAAAAAATTGGGGTCAATATTTTGTCAAGGAAAATCCAGGGACTCTATGAACACAATTTCAAAAGACTTTTCACAAAAATAGATTAGATCTAAATAATTGGAAAAATAGCAATTGGTCATGGATAGGCCAAGCTAATATTATAAAAATGACAATTCTACCTAACTTGGCTTACTTGTTCAGTGCCATACTAGTCAAATTGCCAAAAAAAAAAATTTTATATAGCTAGAAAAAATAATAACAAAATTCATCTGGAATAACAAGAGGTCAAGAATATCAAGGAAATTAATGGAAAAAAATACAAAGGATGGTGGCTTAGCAGTACGAGGGAGCAGTCATCAAAACATATGGTATTGGCTAATAGAATAGTGAATCAGGGGAATAGGTTAAATATCCATAACATAATAATCAATTACTATAAACCCTAAAACTGTAGCTTCTGGGAAAAGAACTCACTATTTCACAAAAATTGCTGAGAAAACTGGAAAATAATATGTCAGAAACTTGGCATAGATTTACATCTCACATCCCAAAGCAAAATAATGTCAAAATGGATACATGATTTGGACATAAAAGATTGTAGATGTAATAGCATATAAGCAAATTAGGAAAGCAAGGGAAAGTTTATTTATCAGATCTTTGAAGAAGAGAGAAATTCATGACCAAAGAAAAATCAGAGAACATTATTAAATGCAAAATGTACAACTTTGATTACATTAAAATAAAAAGGTTTTGCACAAACAAAATGAACACAGCAAAGATTAGAAAAAAAGTACAAAACTGGGGAAAACTTTTGTAGCCAGTGTTTCTGATAAAGTCTTCATTTCCAAAATATGTAAAGAACTGTGTCAAATTTGTAAGAATACAAGTCATTCCCCAATTGATAAATGGTCAAAGGATATGAACAGGCAATTTTTCAGACAAGGAAATTAAAACTATTTCTAATCAAAAAGGTCCTCCAAATCACTATTGACCAGAGAAATGCAAATTAAGACAATTCTGAGGTACCACTACACACCTGTCAGATTGGCTAAAATGACAGGAAAAGATAACAATGAATGCTGGAGGGGATGTGGGAAAGTTGGGACACTGATATATTGTTGGTGGAACTGTGAATGGATCCAACCATTCTGGAGAGCAATTTGGAGCTATGCTCAAAAAGTTATCAAACTGTGCATATACCCTTTGATCCAGCAATGTTTCTATTGGGCCTATATCCCAAAGAGATCTTAAAGGAAGGAAAGGGACCCAACATGTGCAAGAATGTTTGTGGCAGCCCTTTTTGTAGTGGTTAGAAACTGGAAGCCGAATGGATGCCCATCAATTGGAGAATGGCTGAATGAATTATGGTATATGAATTTCATGGAATATTATTGTTCCATAAGAAACGACTAGGATGATTTCAAAGAGGCCTGGAGAGACTTGCATGAACTGATGCTAAGTGAAATGAGCAGAATCAGGAGATCATTATACACAGCAACAAAAAGACTATACATGATCAATTCTGATGGACATGGTTCTCTTCAACAATGAGATGTTTCAAACCAGTTTCAATTGTTCAGTGATGAAGAAAGCTATATACACCCAGGGAGAGGCCTGTGGTATCTGAGTGTGGATCACAATGTAGCATTTTCATGCTTTCTCTTGATGTTTGCTTGCATTTTGTTTTCCTTCTCAGGTTTTTTTTTCTTGTAGATCCGATTTTTCTTGTACAGCAAGATAATTGTATAAATATGTATACATATATTTGATTTGTCATATATTTTAACATAATTAACATTCATTAGACTACCTGCCATCTAGGGGATAGGGTAGGTGGAAGAAGAAAAAAATTTGGAATGGAAAGCTTTGCAAGAGTTAATGTTGAAAAATTATCCATGCATATGTTTTTCAAATAAAAAGCTTTAATAAAAAATAAAATAAATGTATTTCTTGTAAACAACATATTGTAGGATTCTGGCTTTTAATCCAGTCTGCTTTCTGCTTCAGTTTTATGGGAGAGCTTATTCCATTCACATTTACAGTTAAAATGACTAATTCTGTATTTCCTGCAATATTATTTATCCCAAATTACACTTTTTTTCTTTCCTTTTACCCTTTCCTTCCTTTTCTTTATTTTACTTATGAGTACTACTTGCCTCAAGCAACTCACCCCTTTATAGTCCCTCCCCCTTTCTTATACCTTTCCCATACTATTTCAGTTTTCCCTTCTATTTAGCCTATCCCTTCTCTTTTCCCTTTTCTCTTCCCACTTTTCTATAAGGTGATAGAAGTTTCTCTGTGAAAGTAAATGTCTAATAATCTTTCTTTGAGTCAAATCTAATGAGAATAAGATTCACAAAATATTCATCCCCCTCTCTTCTTTCCCTCAATTATAATAGGTTTTCTTTGCCTCTTTATGAGATGTATTTTTTTTCATTTTACTTCCACTTTCCTCTTTTTCCAGTACAATTCCCTTTCTGGTATAATCTAGTACAATCTTCTACATCATTTTTATATTATAACAATAAAATAAAATCATACATGCACCCTCTATGTATACTCATAACAGAAATACAGTTCTCAAAAATTCTTTTCTTTTTACCTTTCTATGCTTCTCTTGAGTTCTATATTTGAAGGTCAAATTTTTTGTTTAGCTCTGATCTTTTCATCAAAAATAAATGAAATTCACCTGTATCATTGAATATCCATCTCCTTCCCTGAATAAAAATGCTCAATTTAGTTGGGTAGTTTATTCTTGGCTGCATTCCAAGTTCCTTTGCCTTTTGGAATATCAGATTCCAGGCCCTTCAGTCCTTTAAATTAGAAGCTGCTAGGGCCTGCTTAATCCTTATTGTGGCTACTTGGTATTTGAATTGTTTTGTTTTGTTTGGTTTTTTTTTTTCCCCCTGGCTGCTTATAATATCTTTTCCTTGGCCCGATAGGTCTGAAATTTAACAATATTCCTTGGAGTTTTAATTTTGGCAGTCTCTTTCTGGAGGTGTTAGGTGAATTCTTTCAATGGCTATTTTATCTTTTGATTCTATGACATCAGGGCAGTTGTCTTTGATGATTTCCTGAAAACCATCATGGTTTTCTGGAAGTCCAATAATCCTTAGATTGTCTCTCCTAGATCTATTTTCCAGGTCAGTTGTTTTCCCAAGTAGGTATTTTACATTTTTTTTCATTTTTTTGATTTTGCTTGACTGATTCTTGATGTCTCATTAAGACATTCATTTCCATTTGTTCAGTTCTGATTTTTAGTGAATTGTTTTCTTCATTTACTTTTTTTTTACTTCTTTTTGTATTTGTCCAATTGAATTTTTAAATTAGTTCTTTTGTTCTATGGGTTGTTTTATCATTTCATAAATCTGGTTTTTTTCAGGAGTTATTTTCATTTTCCATTTCACAGATTCTGTTTTTCAGGGGGTTGTTTTCTTTTTCCATTTTGTCAAATCTATTTTTAAGGAGTCATATGCATTTCCCATTTCATTATTTTGGAGTGAATTTTCTTCAGCTAATTTCTGTGTTGCCTTTTTCAACCCCTCTTGTAAAGTTCTCATTTCTTTTCCCCATTTTTCTTCCACCTCTTTTTAAAGATCTTTTATATTTTTTCCTAGGAGAGCCTTGTGTGATGGGGACCAATTTATGTCATGCTTTGGGGCTTCATCTGAAGATGATCTGTTTTTAGCCTCCTCAGGTTTTGAAATCTATTCTCTGTCAGGGCTCCTTTTGCTTTTTTACTATTTTTTTTTAAGTTGAGATCTGTTTTTAGGGCAAGGGTAATTGTCCAAGCTTCCTCCACAAGAGGCAGTGGCTGTGCTGGGTCAGTGCTTACTGACTTCAGGTGCTGAATGGGTATGGTCAGGTCCGGTGAAATTTAGGAATTTGGGGGTTCACTATTTACCTTTTGTATTTGTGTTGGATGTTTTATAACTTCTCTGCTGATCTACTGGCTTGCAGAGTAGTCAACACTGCTGTATTTTCCTGCCAATAGATTCTCTGGCACGTGGAGCCCTCACTACCCTGACCTGTGCTGCCTGCACTCTGCATCTGTGCTCAGCCTGCTTGTGCTTGGTCGGCTTCCTTCATGCCTGATTGAAATAGACCTTTTCTGGAGAATCAAAATTATCTTCTGCTGGTAATTTGTTACACTCCCAATATTTGTGGATTCTGTCAGTCCAGAACTAATTCAGGGCCTGGAATTGCTAATTAGTCTGAGGGATGTGGGACAAGGTCAGAAAGAAATGTGTGTTCTCTCCATAATCTTGACCCCACCCCCTACTATTTTCAAGCTATTTTTCCTGAAGCACAGACTTGACTCTGTTTTCCTTTCTTTGTAAATTCCAGTGACTCCTTATTACTTCTTGGTTAAGATATCAAGTGCTCTTTTTGGTGTAATTTCAGCCTATCCTTTCAGCCTCTTTATGCATTATTCTCATTCTTGCATTCTATAATCCAACTAAACCAGACATTTTTCTATTTCTCACATGTGATGCTCTATTTACCTTCCCTATTCTTTTGCATTGGCTATTTCCTTCTTATGTTTAGAATGCACATCTTCTTTTCTCTTCATCACCACCTCACAAAATCCCTCTTCTATGTCATGGCTCAGCTCAAAAAACACTACCTTCTACATGAAGCTCATTGTTAGTGCTTTTCCATCCAAACTACTTTTTTTTTTTCACAACTTTGTATTTATTCTTTTAAATGTATCCTGTACCTACTTATATGTTCTTGTTGTCTACCTGGATTAATAGAGAATTACTTGAAGGCACTGAGAGGTTGCCTTCTTACTGTTGTATAGTCTGTAGAGGTCAGAGGTGGAACTTTAACCCCAGCTTTCTTGATGCCAATGCTCTGTGTCACCTTGCTTTTAATTTATGTTGATTTTATCTCCAGGTATATACCTTTTCACTTGTCTCTACACTGTTTTCAATAAGATCAGTTCCCCAACATTAAATCAGAAATATGTGTTCAAATCACATGAGTATATAAATAATACTTATAAATATGTGAAACTTTATAACATAATTGGTTCTGAGTTTTTAGGCAATAATAAGAGATAAAATTATATAATAATCATGAGAGGACAAATCTTAAGATTTGTTAACTGGCTCAAGTTAACTGGCTAATTTTATCTTCTCAAAGTTAACTGGCTAATTTTATCTTCTATATCTACCTAAAAAACAAATGTCTTTATCAATTTCCTCAAGGAAGTTTTCCTCACATCTCTTCCAAATTTTCATTTGGAAATCATTCATGATTCTGTCTTTGGCTGGTACCATCTTTAAGATGGAATCTCCATTAATTCAATAGTGTTAAAATTGAAGGGGCTGGACTAAATGATCTCTTAGGTCTCTTTTAGCTCCAAATCCTATGAACCAGAGTTGTCTGAGAGTTCTGACTTCACTCCTTAACCTGCTTGCTTTTGATGCCTGCTTTGACTTTTGATCCTGAGTTTGGATCTTAAACTGTGAATGTATGATGTTTGTGTCACCTGGTTTTGACCCCTACTTCAGCATCTGGACTCTGATCCTCACTCTCCTCCTCTGGCCGAGTAAAATTTGTGCTTTCTAATAGACTCTATTTATATCATGTAGCAAGTATACACCATTGTCAGGTCAGGCCCTAACTACTTTTCTAGTTGCTGGGCCTCTGGTCTCTGTCCCAGGTCTGGACTTCTCAGGGCAACTCCTTACAACCTCAGTCAACTTTGGTATAATTTAATGCCTCAGCAGGTCCATTCATGCTATTTCATCATCTACTTGAAGATAACTGATAGGTATCTTTTAAAAGTCTTCTTTTTACTGACTAAATAAACTCCAAATTTTTAGAATTTCAATATAGATGCTTTCCCTAATTCTTAAAAATTACATTCTGCTCTACTCTAGACTTCCTTTACAAACACAAGCTGAGTTTTCTGGCTTCCATTTTTTTGCTCACATAATAATTCTCTTTGTGTGGAGTAAGTTCACTCCCCCTGTTCAGGACACTAAATTCCTACCCATCCTTTAAACTAAATTCCACCATCCAAGCCAAATAAAACTTTTTCTGTGATTCCTTCCCTGATAATCTCTCTTGTACATGACTATCCTACCGCAATCTCATGTAGTCTTTTTTCCCTTTAAAAACAAAAACAAAAACAAAAACAATTCTCTGATATATTTATCAGTGTTTGTTATTGTTTGGTTATTAAGATGTATCCAACTTTACAACTTTTATCTATAGGATTTTCTTAGCAAAGATACTGAAGTGATTTGCTATTTCCTTCACTTATGTGCATCCATTTACAAAAGGGGAGCTGAGGTAAATTAGTGACATACCCAGAATTACAAGAATAGCTTAACTATTGTAACTCTGAGACTGAATGAATTCAGCTCTACCTGGCTCAAGACCTGGTGTTCTATCCATTTGCACTACTTAGCTGCCCCATACTTATTAGTAATATTATTTAAAATAGTTATTTATTGTGTTTGATTCCTGTTCTACTGTAAGTTCCTTTAGAGAAAGAATTTTTTTCTTTTTACTTGATGACTACATGAATGTGGGCAAATCACTTAATCTCTGAGAATCAAGAGACTCAGTTTCTTCATGTGTAAAATGGAGATATAAAACCAAAGTATTTAACTCAAAGGGTCTTTATGAACAAAATGTTTTAGAAAACTTTAATCATGAAATAAATTTGGCATCATTATTCTTATTTAAATTTTCCAGGTTCCCAAGTACTTTGCCAAGTCCTCAGCATACAATGGAAACTGAAGAAATATTAGTTGAATTGAATTATTACATTGCACCAGATTAGACACAGAGCTTTGAACCTATTAAACTTATAAAGATTGACTAATGCTTTATGTAAAAAAAGAACAAGTTACTGAACCCTGCATAGATTATTCCCATTTATTCATTTTCTGGCAGGCTCACTCTGGAATCATTATTTTTCTGATTCATATTTTTATCTATTACTCAAACTTTCACTTTCTTATGTTGTTAAGGCTTACTCATTCAATATATTTTACATACACACACACACACACACACACATACACAGAGTACTCATTCGTATCTAACACATCCAGCTTATTCAGTCACCCACCCTACAATACCTGTACAGGTATGGCCTCCAACAAATATGGAATTAAAATATATCTATGTGTATATTTACATATATATATATGTATATATACTATCAGAGGCAATGTGATGTTCCAAGTGCTTTGGAATTATCTTTCCAAATCTTGTCTTGACATATAGTGATTGTGTAAGTCACAGAATAGTTTCAAAGTTTCTTTGGAAGAGGAAATTTGAATTGCAATATTAAGAGTTCCCTAAGTCAATAAAAATCATATCTCAATTAGATAGTCTTTATCTGTATCTATATCTTCATAGGATTAGTTCTAAATTGCTTTACATCATTGCTGAACATATTTGCAGCTTCATCAACAAAACATTACTGTTTCTATTTCCTCCAGATTCTTAAAAATTACCATGCTCCTCTTTCATCATCTTACTAACCCGATGAATGCAAAATAGAACTTCAGAATCTAATTATTAGAAACATTTTTATATGATTGCTCAGAGTTCATATTTCTCTATTTGAGAACTGTCTTTTCATCTCATTTGATGTATATTTTCATATATTTGCACAATTTTTATGGAAGACATTCCAAAAGTATTAGTGTAGTTTTAAGACTTAATAGCACTACTATAGACTCCATCAATCTGTCCTTCATAGGCTTTTTGGTGTTAATACCTTTGCTAACATGATTTTGTATATTTAGATATCCTCCCCTTCTCTGAATGCTAAATTTCTACCTATCCTTCAAAACAGGCCAAATACAACCACCTCTGTGTTATCTTCTCTGATATTCCCTCTTGGACATGATGATCTTTCTATAACCTCACATTCTCTTTTTGAAACTCTCTGATGTACTTATAAAATAATGTTATGTAAAATTCTTGTCTGTTAAGCTCTAATAGTTTAAAATTGCACAAAGACTTTTAGAATGACCTGTATATTTTTCATATTAGTTTTTTATTGGAGAAATTTGCTATAAAGTTTTTTTTCCTAGTTGTGTTCCTTCAAAATGCATTTATCTTGTTTATGCAAAAGCTTTTCAACTTTATGTAATCAAAATTGTCCACCTCATTTTTTATGATCACTATCTTTTGTATATCTAAGAATTCACTACTTGGCTGCAAAAGGTACCTCTTTCCATTCTCTACTTTTTAATTATATTACTTTTCACATTTAGGTAATTTATATATTTGTATTTTATTGTGGTATATAATGGAAATCATTAGATAAACATAGTTTATTCCATATGGCTTTCTACTATCCCCAAGTTGTCTGTCAGATAAGGAGTTCTCATCTTGGGAGTTTGTGTCCATGACTTTATTGAACACTATGCACCTATGTTTCATTGCTTCTAGCTTTTGTTTACCTGAACTCTTCCACTGATTAGCTTACCTTCTTTTTAACTTTTTTTTTCTATTTTTAATCAGTATCAAATATTTTTAATTGTTACTACTTTATAATATAATTGATTATTTGGTGTTGTGAGGATCTCTTGATTCTGAATTTTTCAGTATTTCTCTTCACATTCTAGATCTTTTGTTCCACCAATTAAACTGTGTTATTAAACATAGTTATATAGATTACCTTACAAGCTCTTCTACAACAAGTGCTATGTTTTATTACTAAGATTTTAATATACATCTACAGGAACATTCTATAAAACTTGTCCATTAAAATATGTGTATTTGTGTATATGGATGGATGTGTGCATTTATATGGAGAGAGAGACACACACACAGAAAAAGACAAGATGTCTGTATCTAAATATCTAGGATAGATAGTTCAGTAGGATAGTGAGCTGGGCCATGAGTTAAAAAGGGATAGGAAAGCAAGATAAATTGCTCCCTAAAACTTGCAAGAAATTTTATTATCTTCTATCTTATTATAATAGCAAAAGCCTATGTTTTCAATTCAAGCATTTTGCAAATGTTTCTATATGGCAACTAAAAACACAACTATCTTTGAAGAACTTAAGATGAATATCGGAGAGAAGCCAAAGAAATGGTCCATGGAAGGTGTGCACCCTTATTTGTAACCAATGAGGATCTCAAAAGAACAATAAAAGTAAAATATAACATCAAAGATTTATATGGCCAAAAGAAAAGATGAGTTTGTCAAAATGTTAAGGAGGTATGCAGATGGTTCACCAAAGAACCTCACTGTTATCTAACCATGTTGGGAAACAGTGAAGAAGCTCTCCAGCACTTTGGATAGATTTACATAGTGGACTTTCAGAAAGACATGGACTTGAATCAAAGAAGAAAAGTAGACATCAATGAGTTGAAAAATGGCATCATTTTAGAGAACTCCTAAGAACATTGGAATCAAAGACAAAATTAATTATTTGAGTATTTTTCCTAGATTTACTAAATAAGCCCATTAGGATTTTTATATAAAACTAAACCCATAAATTAATTTAGGTAGCATTATCATTTTATTTTATTCACATGTAATTATAACTAAATGTTTACTTTAATCATTTGTTTTTTATATTAAGTAGTTATATCCATATAAATTTTAAATGTAGCATAGTAGGAGGACTCACAGACATTTTATATATTCTGTTATTAATTTGAATGAGATTTTTTTCTATTTTTTCCTATTGTGTTTTATTAGTAATAGCTAGAAAAGAGAGTGAATTTGTGAATTTATTTTATAACTTAGTATTATATTTTTAGAAGTGATTATTTCAATTATTTCTTAAAATATCTAAGATTCTCAATGAAAACCACATTATCAGTAACTTCTATCTGTTAACTTTTATTCATACTTTTCTGTTTTTTTGTTTTGTTTTGTTTTGTTTTTGCTGAGGCAATTGGGGTTAAGTGATTTGCCCAGGGTCACACAGCTAGGAAGGGTTAAGTGTCTGAGGCCAGATTTGACCTCAGGTCCTCCTGACTTCAGGGTTGATGCTCTATCCATTGAGCCACCTACCTGCCTCTGTCTGTTAACTTTTTAAAAATTATCTTATTACAAGTCTTGTTCTATTACTGTGCTTACACTGGTCAGTGAGTAGACACAAGCACTCTTTTCTACCCTAGAATTGTGACCAAGGTGCATTAGCTTTGGTATACTAGTGCTCCTCATCTCCCTCGGAATGAGATCCAGAACTTTAACCCCAATATAGATATGGGAAATAGAAAGAGAGTCCTTCCTCTGGTGTCATTAAGGGTACCCTTGTAATCCCCTATGGAGCTATTAATTTTTTTTATTCTTTTAAAATTATTTATCCATTTTTCTAACTTTAACATTTATGGTTTTCAGAATTTTTATTTTTGTGTTCATTTAAGGGTTTTTGATTTGTTATTTTTTCTGCCTTTTTTAGTTGCACATTTAATTCATTGAGTACTTGTTTCTTTCTTGGCTCGATAAATGTGTTGAAAGGTGTGAATTTTATTCCAAGTGGTTCTTGGCTGCAATCAACAAGTTTTGGTAGGATGTCAGTGTCAAAACATTCCTTTAAAAATTATTACTAACCCTATATTTTTCTTTGACTCATACATTTTTTAGAATTATATTATTTAGCCTATATTTAAATCTGAATCATTTCTTTTTTTTTTTCTTTTTTCTGAGGCAATTGGGGTTAAGTGACTTGCCCAGGGTCAGCTAGGAAGTGTCTGAGACCAGATTTGAACTCAGGTCTTTCCTGACTTCAGGGCTGGTGCTCTAACCACTGCGCCACCTAGCTGCCCTATGAATCATTTCTTCAAATTTTTTTATTGATTAAAAATGTATTGCATCTACTCTATGTTTCAACAGTGTCTCTACTGGGTGTGTATCCCAAAGAGATCACAAAAGAAAGAAAAGGACCAACATGTACAAAAAATGTTTGTAGCAGATCTTTTCATAGGAACAAGGAAGTGGAAATTGAGTAGATGCTGCTCAGTTGGGCAATGGTTGAGTAAGTCATAGTATACCAATGCAATGGAATATTATTTTTCTATAAAAAATGGTGAGCAGGTTTTTAATGACTTAATGGTTACTACGCACTACTAATTGTTACATATATAGAAAGGAGTTAAATCCCAGGTGTTGTCCATGTTGTCCAGAATGTGTTGACTCAAGTTTGTTGCAAGATAGAATCCTCAGCTCTCTTTTTGATATTTCAATTGTTCTGGCCTCTGAGCAATATATTGAAAACTAAGTGGGATGCTATTCTTCTCTTAAAAGGCATCGAAAGACAATAAGCCTTTAGATGGTAACTATCATTGACTGGAGTCCATGCTAAGGTCTTTACAAATATCTCATCAGATCCTAACAACAACTCCATGAAAGGAGTTCTACTATTATACCTATTTAATAGTTGGAGAAACTGAGACAAACATATTTAAGTGACTTGCCCAAGGTCAGACAATAAGTGTCTGAGGTCGAATCTGAACTCAGGCTTTTCAGGTTTTAGATCCATCTATCGTTCTACTTCATTACCTAATTGGTAACCTGGAGATCAGAAGGTAGGACGATTTGAAAGAGCATAAATTTCAGATATAGGAAAAAAAACTCAGACATCATCTACAAACTCCTTGTTTTTCAAAGAAGGAAACTGAGACTGACCTAGGTTACTATATTAAATTTATTTTACTCTTTTTTGACTCCTTTTACTAGTTCTACTACTAGCTGTCAGTTTACAAACAGAACCGATTTGGTAATTGACAAGGAGTTGCTTTCAATCCTCAGGAAAGCTCTTAGTGGAATTGAACTTAAAAGTAGAGAAAATGGACCAGAGATAAAAAAAAAAAAACAACAACAACAACTTAGTAACAGTGTACATATCTAGTTAAGATGTAGCTAATGTCCCTATTTAGCATCTTCAAGCTTCTCACATTTACATCACAAACCTAGGAAGGAGCCTCAAGCACTGAATTGCCTGCCAAATTCAAGGACATGGGAATGTGAATTATCAAACAAGCTGGGCATGAAAGGTGCTGAAATCATCCTTTTTGAATATTGCCAAAAAGCAGCTTGAGCTCCAAGGGTGCTAATTGATGAAATATGTTTAGCTTCCTAATTCATTCTGAGCTTATGACCTGCTAACCAAAAGGTAAGAAGCATGCCGTAGGAGTCTAAAATACAGAGGAGAGTGAGAGTTAAGAGGAAATGGGGGGAAGAAAACATTTTTCCAAAGGCCTTGTTTAAAGCTAGGTTACATCAAATGAGGCCTGTTTTCTATGGGCCATGTGGTGTAACATTTGATGGCCCAGAGAACTTTACTTTTATCTGCCAATTTTTATTCTAGGTCTTTTAAAGAAGAAAATGGAATCCTGGTCATTTACTCATGAAGTCCAAAAGCAAAACCAACAGCTTTGGATATTTCATCACCATTACCATTCTTTACACTTGTATGTTCTTGTAAATGTTTGGAAAATTCTTTGATATGGATAGGATTTAGAACTGAAAGGCAACTTAGAGATCACTGAAGTCAAATCCCTCACATCAAAGGGCATATTAATAAATAATAAAATAGAGAATATTTTTATAGCATTTTAAACTTTACAAAACAATTCACGTATATTATCTAATTTTGTCTTCATAAAACTCCTGTAAGATGGGCACTATTATTATCCACATTTTATTGATGAGAATAGGCTGAGGCAAATTAAGTTACTTGCCCATAATTTCAGAGTTCAGAAATACTTAACGGCAAAATTTGAACTCAAGATTTGACTTCGATTTTATGTTTTTAATTACTACACCACCTTTCTGCCTTTTAATTAATTTCATACTTGGGGGACAGAAAAATCAGATAAAATTTTGTTATTTTTTTACAGGTGAAAAAGTTGAGGCAGAAAAGATCAAATGATGTAAAAAAGAAAAAAAAAAACTACTTCCTTGATTTTAAAGACTATAAACCACTAGAAAGCAGGCTTTGAAAGGGAGTGCTTCACTGTTTGGGGGTTGTTTTTTTAAATGACATTGATTGTTTGTAGCAAACATGTTTCTGGATATAACTATGAACTAGAGTTCAGATATACCTGACCTCCACCAAAGTAAGCAGAATTCTATCCTGTGGTCTCAAGCCACTTTGACAAGAGGAAAGAAGTGTGTTTCATTTTCTATCCTTCCTTAGTGGTTTTTAAGAAAATAAGTGTGCAGTAACTTCCTTGGTAGAGATTATGTCAGCAGTCCTGTGTGTAAGATGTGTGTCCAATTGAGACCTCCAGGTTTTTGATTTGAATGTAAACACAGTAGGTTAGGACTGAATTATTTAGATTATCATGGCTATGCAAAATCTAGGTTGTTCAGATATGAACAGAAACAACAAATATGACAAAAACATTATTATTGTTATTATTATTGTTGTTGTTGCTGTTGTTGTTACCTTGGATATTATTATAGTCCTGTTTATAAATAAGATATAGCTTGGTTGTTGAACCTTGACACTTCATATAGGGGAATATTTTCTCAAGCAAAATATAAACAAGTTTGTAGAATCTCAGGGGTGATAAGGGCATTAGAGGCCTTATAATTTTCTCGACAGCACTTACGACAAGTGATCATCCAGCCTTTACTTGAAGGTTTTTAGAAAGGTGGAGCCTGCTAACTGCTAGAACAGCTTATTCAACTATGGGTCAGCTCTAATTGTTTTCTTTTTAAACTAGGACTAAACCTATTTATCAGACCCTCCTACCTATTCCTATGAATTCTACTTTCTGAAACCAAGCAAAACCAGGATACTCTTTCTTCCACATGGCAGCTCTTCAAATCAGCTTTGTCTAAGACTTGGTGTATATTGGTTTGTTGACTGATTATTGGGTGAAGAAATAAGTTCGTTTAGCTGACGAACATTGTTCATCAGCATGAACTGAATCATTGTTTTTATTACTTCATTTTCTACATGTTCACTAAATAATATGCCCTGGAATCTCTAGATGTACATAATATAATAAATCCAAGAATTTTTCCAGGTATGAAGTTCAAGCTCACTCATTTGTAATTTGCAGATTCTATTTTTTTAAAAGGGCACCATATACCCTTCTCCAGTTCCTATGGCACCTCTCCTAATTTATATTATTTTTCAGAGATCACTGACAGAGATTTAAGAAGATACAATAAAATATAAAAAGATTTTTTGTCTCAATAGTTCAAGAATTTTTTAATGACATTAGTGTGGGTATTTTCTACACTGACATAGATTACTGTTCCTCTGTTGCTATGCCATGTAACCATGGACAAATCACCTTAACTCTCTAGATCTGTCTTCTCATTAATAAAATGGGAATGAAGAAAGCTTAAAAAAAAAAAACCACCTTAAGGAGCTATATAAATGTGAGCCACTCCTACTTCATTACTATTGCTATTAATTCTTTTGTCTTTTTGTTGCTGAAAAAGATATATTAGCAGTTGGCCAACCTTCTGGTTGCATCAGAGTAATGTTGATTAATTGAATGTTGTTGGCAAGATATTTACTAAATTTAATTTAAATAACACAGTTTCTTTCTAAGGGTCTGGTACTGAGGAAGGAGGGGGGAATATTCTTTTAATGGCAATAAAAGAGGAGGACTTTTTCTTCTTAAATATTGGCTGTTTTATATAAAAGTTCCTAAACTGATCTAAAGCTTTTTGCCATACTTATCCATAAATGACTATCTTCCTAATAAACCTAGGATAATGATTCTCTGATTCTATATTAAAACACTTACATATTTGAGTTATAGTGATGAAAAATAAAATTACCATAGGAATGATTATGCATCTACTACCATTCAAAGTTTGCATATTATTCTTTCATGAGTCATGATGAAGCTCCTGCTTAAGCTAAAAGTCAGAGGTGAACAGCAGCCATCAGGCCTACTTCCAGAGCATTGGCTGTCACTTCTGGGTCCATTACCTTGGCTGCATAATAGCTGGAGTGAAATTAGGATAGAGGTCAATCTCCTGAATTATTTTAAGACTAGAATAAATTCCAGAATCCAGACCCTCACTGAGAATACAGAAATGTTCCTAGGATCATGGGTATGTATATGCAAATAAATATTGCATATGAATTTATATGCATTTCTATACACATATTTTTCAAATATATGTATAAACATAAGCCATTCATCCAAATTTAGATGAAAGGTGATTTCACAGAAAATTAGTTGTACCTACAAACACTAGAGATCTGGATTCAAATTTTGCCTATAATACTAGTGCATCATCATGGGAAAGTTATTTAATACCAGGAATCATGGTACACAAATATGTCTGTTCCCTGTCACCAGGGGCTGTGATTTAAAGTTAGCATATCTTTTGAACTCATGACTTTTGAGCTGTAGTGATTCAAGTTCATCTAGTGCTGTGCTAAGTTTAACATCAATATGGTGAGACCCAAGGAATGGGAGACCACCAGGTTGCCTGAGTTAGAGGGGCAAATCAATCCATGTAAGAAAACTGATTGAGTCAAAGTTGTTACTAGGCCAAAGAGTATCAAGAAACCCCTATGCTTCTAGTCTGTGTCAGAAAGATTTAGTCTTTAAAACAAAACTAAATTCTTCCTTCTGAATTTCAGTTTCCTTAGGTATAAAATGGAGGTAATAATTATATTACTTCATTGATTGATATAAGATCCTTTGAGTAATGTATATAAAGGACTTCATAAATTTATACAGTGACACAAATTTCAGGTATTATTATTGGAATTCACACATGGATTTCATTTCATTTATTTGAAAATATAAGCATATATGTAAGAAATTATAAGCCACTCATACAAAATAAAGGCAGCCAGCTATCACAATGGATATAGCATTGGGCCTATCATCAGGAAGGCTCATCTTCCTAGATTCAAATCTGCCCTCAGATGCTTACTAGCTTTGTGACACTGGGAAAGTCATTGAACTCTGCTTTAGTTTCCTCATCTATAAAATGATCTAGAAAGGAAATAGCAAATCTCTCCAGTATCTTTGCTAGGAAAACTCCAAATGGGATCACAAAGATTTGGACACAGTTGAAAAAATGACAGAACAACAAAAATAATATAGAGCAAAGGAAAAGAAAGCAAAAATGAAATATAAGGATAATCTTGTTACACTTTTTGATGAATTTTCTTGAAATCATTCTCCATAAAAATTATATTTGAGTTGTATCCTACTGATAATTTTAAGTTCTTGGTCTTTAGTTCAGGATTTCACATAGTTGGTCCTCATCTTTCTAAAATGATTAAGAAGCAGCTCTCCTCGATGTAAAAGTTTTCATTGAGGGTAAGCTTTCCTTTTTGCAGACTTCTTCTTCTATGATAGCATGTCTCAAATTGGAATCCATCTAGCCTCAAAAGTTCTGTGATAGGTTTCAGAAGTTCCATGAATATGCTTCAGGGAAAAAAAATTACATCTTTATTTTCATCAACTTTTCATTGAAGTTTAGCATTTCCTTCAATTGTGAATTAAAAATAAAACATTATTCTAAGATGTGGTCAATAGGTTTTACCTGGCTTCAAAAGTTCCATGAAGCAAAAATAGTTAAGAACACTTGCTCTAGAGAGCACAATGGAGCTTACCTTTCCCTCTCTACTACTAGTAGAGTAGTCTAGTTATCAGACTGGTTTATATCTCTTCTGAGCTGAACGATTTTTTTTTTAATTTTGCAAAATGTTGATTGCGCTTTCATTCAATTACCTTCTGTTTTCTCTTACATTGAGCATTAATGATTGACTCAGAAAATTGTTTATAAAGACAAGATTTATTTTGATACACCACCAATATAATAATGTGAAGTTAGTCACTCATGAATTAAAAGCAAATCAATTCCTTCCTAAGGACCATTTGTTTTTCTGAAAGATCTTGATAATTAATAAATTCCAAACAAATTCTAGTTTAGTAATTTGGCCCATATGTGAAATATTGCCTTTGTCTATTTGGCATCTCAAAACACTTGAACATTGATACTTTTTTCTATTTAATGAACAAAGGAGAATCATGGGGGTAATTAGGTACTTATTGTTTTATTCTTGATTCCTAAATAGCATTTTAGCTGCTACTATGAAGTTCATAAAACCTAGAGATGTTAAGCGGGGCAGTTTTTAGCAAGTGAAATGAATTTTTTCATAAATATACCAGATAAGCTTTTGATAATTAATACTGAAGTATATGACCATACATCTGCCATAATATGAACATGTTCTAGTGCTGATTCACAGATCTTGAGTCAACAAAAGTGTTTCAAAGAGGAGAGATCGAGAACTGCAGAATCAGAGGGGGTCTATAAGGCTGTGAAATGTCCCCACAGATAATGAACCATCTTACATTCATATACATCCAACAGCACAGAAATAGATAGATGAAAAAAAAAAGTGGACTAGTCTAGCAAGATAAATGGAATACTAATTTCCCAATTTTCATTTCCCAAGTGTCCAATTTAAAGAAATTTGAGGGTGAGGGGAGGGAGATATTGGCTTATTGTGTTTCACCCCTGTAACATATGGGATTATGCATCATTATGTAAGTATGAGTGGATTCATTGCCTTGAAGGAATATATACATTAATGAGATTGCAAATCCAATACAATATAATTAGTAATATCATTTACTACTAGTGTTACCTAGAGTAACAGGCCTGGAGTAAGGAGGATTTGGGTTCAGATTTCACTTTTAGAACTTCCTGGATGTGTGGAAGTCACTTAACCTCTTTGTGACAGGCAATTGCCTCGGATTTATCAACTAAATCATAGAAAGGCTCTTCTTTGCATTGGATAGAGAGATTTCCCACTCTCCATGACTTTCATACACTTAGAAAATTAATCCTTTGTGGATTTGCATTTAAAAATATGAGCTATCTAAAACCTACATAAATGCTCTAGCATTTCTGTTCTTTAAAAAGGGTAGCACTTTCTGTGGGTCAGAGGTCCTAGAGTACCAATTTTGATTCATAAACTATTTTCCAAGATAGCAATGACTTCTTGTGCCATTAAGAATCTCATTTTTCTCTGTCTCTTCATCAGATTCACATATGAAAAAAATATATTTGGATATTTGTAACTTCCTTCTTAGGATTTTGTGAAAATGCCTATCTTGTAGTATGGGAACTGACTCTAGCCACCTACATACTAATTTATTCTTAGAACCATAAGTCTTTCTGCACAGGTACACATATGGTACTGTTTTCTGTTTTCAAGGACTAAAGGTACTTTCAAAATAGACAGGAGGACGCAGGAAAGTTTTGTTTTTTTTTTTTCTTTCAAAATTTGCATTAGCGCCTTCTATACAGCCCTAGCAAATTTTATGGGTGTGGGAGAGGAGCCACATGGTGGCACTCTCGTACCTGAAAATTTACCTAAGGACTTCTCCATCCAGAAGATCATAGTGTCAATGGAGAGCACAGGTGGGACTTTTATACACTTTTAAATTCTTCCACATACTTCTTTAGTTATCTCTGTGGTAAATAGCTAAAAAAAAAACCCAAACAAACAAACAAAACAAAACAAAAAACAACAAAAAAAAAAAACCCACATATCTTGGCAGCATGCAGGCTGCTGTAAAATGTGAGCAATTTGCAAAAGAGATGCTGCCTTTGAGAAGACAGAATCTTTGCAGAACTACTCAGTTAGGGAAAGCCTAATTAAATGGATCTGGACACATTACCTGAGTTTAAAGAATATTCCTCCAAGCAATACGGACCTCCCACTGCCTAGGTTTTCCATCATATCAAAGAGGAAACCACCAGTATCTACAGACATCATGGCTATGTACATGTTACTGAATTTGTTAAACTATATAAATGAGAGCTACATTATTTCTTAGGAAGGAGGAGTTAAGACAAGTCATTTATAAATCTTTCTTGACTCTTCAGTCATACTGTTTAATGAACTGCCCCCCTTCAGTTGAACGACAAAAGAGAACAAAAGACAGAAATACTTGTTCCATCAGTTTCACCAGAAAGAACTGCTTTAATCAAAATATAAATATGGCACCTAATATATCAAAAATGATATAATTATGAAGCCTAAGGTGAACAAAATTTGATGTTCCTAAAATTAAAGCAGCAAAACCAGCTAGATAACAAACAAATTGTATTAAGAATCCAGAAGATGAAACTAAGTCCCATGTACTACAAGAGAAAAGCAAAAACAAAAATGACATCATCCCCTAAATATGATTAATTAAAATTTAAAAGTTCTGCATATATAAAAGATATTATTCTATTGGTTTTCCTTAAATAATTCTGGATTTCATTGATAATACTCCCTAATGTTATTGGGTTTTGTGAAATTCATACAATATCATTTACAAATAGAAGCATCTAGAAGACCCTGATATCTGTAGGTAATACTTTTATTTGGATTTTATATAAGACTTTCTCAATGAAAGCAATGAACACACATATTTGGAAAACATACATTTTCCTATTTTGTGCAATGCTTTTTGATCTTGATAGTATATTGTTGACAATACCGACCTCTAAAGTTTCATTTATCTGATAATATTGTCTTTTTAATGTACTTAAGATATTTATATGTGTATGTATACATATATTTATAGATAGATATAATATGTTGAATGAAAGCCTTCAAAGTTTTCATTTTGCTTTAGTGGGTCAAGTGACTTCTGTCACCAACAAAAAATTAACACTGGAGTATTTCTTGTTCTTTGTACCTTCTAGTTAACTGTGCTGCTATAAAGATTTAGCCCAATACAGAAAATATTATATGGAAACCCAACTAATCTCATATTTTCATCCACTATTTCATTTACTATATCCTCAATACATATGTATGCACATATGTATATATATAGAGAGAGAGAGAGATCACATATAGATATGTTGATAAATAAATATTTTATTAATTTTTCACATGTTATATATGTCTCTTTCATAGCATTAAAAACTGCTGTTATTTGGAGAGAAACCTAAATGAAATTCCAAAATATGCATTAAATTCTGATGATGTTTCACTAAGCCTTCCTCATTTTTTAGCCTCATGCTCTATCACCAAAACTACTACTACCATCTAACAACATATACCAGAATTATAGGGTTAAAGTCAAAAGAAGAAAAACTGACATTGCAAATCCAACACATTTCATTGACTTTAAAGATGACACAGATAACAGGGGGAGTTAAGGAGAATGTAAAACATTGCCAATATTCAATAAATAATGTTGTACAAGGAACATATTTGAGGGAAATATAAAATTCCCTAAATTTAGGAAATCTACACAAAAATCCAAGTTTACTTTGTTTTGATATATGAGAAAAGATTAAAATAATACATGTCACCAAGACTTGATACTTCTAAACCTTTCAGCTACACACAATACAGTGTTTTCTTTGACATTTTTTTGCTTTTATCACAAAGATGTGCCAGTGGTTTTTCTAATGGGTTAATGGTACCCTCTCTCTCTTCTCAGATGGTCTATTCCAGAAAGAGAATGTTTTCTTTTGTGTTCCAAGCTATAAACTGAATAGAGACAGGGCTGTTCAATTGGAAGCCACTCATAATGATGGCATCAAACTCGAACACAAACAAATGCTGACCTCTGTCTTGGTTTTCAAATGCTGCTTTCTGCTCTTCACAATGACCAGGGCAATATTTTTATTTCCTTCAGTAACCCGTGATGGATTTCAGAGAAGAAAAGCAATTCTGTGGCAAATTCTACAGGCCAGGAATTGAAGAAAATGGGAGGGCCTGTCTGTTAGTTCATTTTGAGACTAGAATAAAAAGCAAACACTAGACAGGAAGAGAGAAAGAAAAATGGGCCATATTCTGGACTTTCCTTTAAGACAGCTCCTATTTTATGCTGACTCAATGTAATTCTCACTTTCCAGTTTGACGATTATACCATTAACTCTATTCTGGCTTTAGCTCCTGCATCTATTTATCCAAGGAACACTTACCATTTAAAAAAGTAATAAGAGAAACCTTTCTTCTCATCAGGACATTTGAATGTATAATTATCCAATAATTTAAGGTAGGATAGTTATGATTTTTAAAAAAGATGAATATCCAAAGCAGAGATCCCTTTGGCCAGTTGTGAGACTTATAACTACTGGTGTCTAAGCTCTTTAAGAAAAATTACAAAATTGGAGCAGCTAGATGGCACAGTGGATAGAGCACTGGCCCTAAAGTCAGGAGGACCTGAGTTCAATTCTGGTCTCGGACACTTGATACTTTTTGGCGGTGTGACCCTAGGTGAGTCAGTTAATCCCAATTGCTTTATATATATATATATATATATATATATATATGTGTGTGTATATATAAAATTTTTAAAAAGCTTTTCAAATATTTCTATAACATACAGCATGGCTTATGATGCCTACTTCTAAAGTATTTTCAATTTATTTTTTTCCAAATCCTGTAAGATTATCTCATAAATTGTAATCTACTCTTTCTAGATATAGCTTCTACCCATGAAGTCCATGAAGTCCCAAAATGAAGCTAGTTCAAGAAGCTAATATGATATGCATTACTATGTCTTTCTATACTACATAGTTCTGATAATTCCACAAGAAATATTTTCAGAAAATAATCAGAGACCTCAAAGGCATCATAAAATGCTGCATTTATTTTTAATATCTCTATCACTCACATGCAGGAATTTCCTACTAGCTAAAGATCGGTTATTTAGCTTATTGTAGGTCAATTACTCATTTAGCTTTAGGTTACATGAGGTAAACGGTAGAAGGCATCTAGTTGAAGAGCACACTAGATTCTGATCAGTTGCGACACTTTCTCCACAAGAATAAATACTGCCTAAGTAGCTCCTGAAGTGGGGTTCACAGAAAGTAGGAGGGAGAGTAGGAGGAAGAAAAATCTTTATTTGAGAATGATTTATTTTGCTTAAAGGAAAAGGAAAATTACTTTTATTCTTGTTATTTGGTTATCTTAAGCTTTTGTGGTCTCTAATCAAAGCTTCCAATTTGGTCCTGTTTTCACCTCTAACCTTTCATATATCTTATAGCATACCAGTATAATAGATATAACTAAAATATATCTAAAAACAGATAGATATATGACATTGGAGTCTAGAAGTCTTGTGTTCAAATCACCTCTGACCAAATCTGGTTATGTGACCACAGACAAGTGATTTTATTTTATTTTTTTTTTAATTTTATTTTTTTAATTTTATTTGCATAACATATGTGTGGGTAATTCTTCAACAATAACCCTTACATAGCTTTCCGTTACAAATTTTTCCCCCAACTCCCCACCCCTCCCCTAGATGGCAGGATATCCACTACATGTTAATTATTTTAAAATACTTGACAAATCGAATATATGTATACATATTTCCACACTTATCATTGTTGTGCAAGAAAAATCGTATCTACGAGAAAGAAAAATAAGATAAAGGAAACACAATGTAAGCAAACATCAATCAAGGAGTATGAGAATGTTATGTTGTGGTCCACATTTCACATCCCTCTCTCTGGGTGTATATGGCTTTCTTCAGTGAACAATTGGAGGTGGTTTGAAACATTTCATTGTTGAAGAGAGCCATGTCCATCAGAATTGATCGTCATATAGTACTGTTGTTGCTGTGTATAATGATCTCCTGGTTCTGCTCATTTCACTCAGCATCAGTTCATGTAACAGACAAGTGATTTTAACCTCAGAGTACTCTAGTCAACTTCCTACCATTAAGTTTCGAAGCAATTGTTAAGAGTTCATGATACCAGTGTATTCACACATGTCATCTCTATTCCTATATCTGTCCTCTCCCTTAACTTCTTATATTACTTATTCACATACTTCCAACATTTGTTTGATATTTCCTTAGCTTAAATTTACTAAGTTATTTGTATTCTTCTCAATGTTGAAGAAAATCATAAATCAAACATGGAAAAATTGAATGGCTTAGATATTTTTAGCCTTCATCAGGACTTTGTATTCTGTATAAAATAGAAGACAGAAGAGTTATGGTGATTAAGATAAAATATAAATAAGTAAAAAAAAATTTGAGTAATCAGAAGAAAAGACTATCATGCTATTAAATACAAGACATCAAATAAGTGCCTAATATATGCATGACATTGTGTTAGTTCTGAAGAATATTAAAAAAAGTGATCTAGTCCATGATCTCAAGGAGCTAATACTTTAAGGTATTATGTATAAGAGGTACATGCAGTATATACAAATAAGTATGACACAAGAGACATTTCAGCACAGAGGGTTAGCCTTAAAACCAGAAAGACGAGTTTAATTTCTGTTTCTGATGGCTACTTGTAATTGATCATGGGCAAATCATTTAACAATTCACTGCCCTTTGCAACATTTCAAAATTAAAATTTATATACTTATCAATGATCTAAATCAGTGAAACTATGTTACAAAAAGGAAATAATGCTAAGGGCAAAGAAGATATAAAATATTGTAGGAAGACTTAAATTTTTGGCTGAAAGGAAGTACACCATGGAGGTTGAAACTAAGCAGATCCTTAAAGAAAGAGGAGAATTTGAAAAGGCAAGAATATGGAGAGAGTACATCCATAGAATCATAAAACATAATATATACATGAACAGGAATCCATTCTAGAGCATCCTTAAAAATTAGTCATCCAATTAAGAGTAACAATACTTCTCAAAAGCCAATATCTCATTGTTAGAATTTTTAAAATAAAACTTATAAATCTTCTTTCCAAGTTTTAGTTATTTCTCATTTCTGTTCTTTGGGGTCAAACAGAATAAGACTGATCTCTCCTAAACATGACATTCTTTTAAATTATGATCTTTCTCTTCCTTCTCCTATCCTCCTTCCCCTTTTCTTCTTCCTCCTCCTGCTGAGTCAGTGAGGCTTCAGAAAAGGTCAAGAAGTGTTTGATATGGTGTTTGCTGCCTGACAACTCTGAAACAATACCATGAGCAGGACAGTAGTCTGTATGCAATTTTCCTCAATCTAAGGCCTTTGAAACTGCCTAGTTGTGAGAGCTTGTGGAATAACATGGCAAAATTTGGTTGTCAGAGAAGTCCGTTAGTATTGTATACCAAGTTCTGTGATGGCGTACTTGCAAGGTTCTGGATCATAGATAATTCTCTTGCACTTTCCCAGTCACCAAGAGAGTAAAGAAGGGCTCTGCTTGCTCCCATGCTTTCTAGCATGTTTTCACACTTTTGTCAAATACTTTCAATGCAGACAGAAATGGCATCAAGGTCAGATACTACACTAATAGTAAATTATTTAATTTGAAAAGGCTACAAGTCAAGATTAAAGTAGAAGGAGAGATGGTAAGCAATTTTTGTTCTCAGATGATCATATACTCAATTCAGCCACTGAGGTTGAGATGCATCAGAGAATGGACTGATTCTCTGTCTCTTGTGCTAATTTTGGCCTGAAAAATTAACATAAAAAAACAAAAACAAAAACAAACAAGAACAAAACCAAAAAACACCTGAAGTTCTCCACTAGTCATTACCACATTATCCATATGCAGAGAAATTTTGAATATAATGGTTAGGTTCACTTAACTTGGTAGTATTCTTTCCAAGGATGTACACATAGATGTTGAGATTGATACATACATTGCCTGGGTTAGCTCAGTGTTTGGGAGGCTCTGAAGGAAAATATGGGAAAGAAAAGGTATTAGGCTGACTATCAAACTGAAGGTCCATACAGAGCCATTAAGCTTACATCATTGTTGTACTCTATAAATCCTGGACAATATGGCAGTCACATGCCAGGAAATTGAATCAATTACATTTGAATTATCTTAGGAAGATTCTGAAGATCACTTAACAGGATGATACCAACCATTGAGGTCTTTTCTCAAACTCACTTGCCAAGTATTGCACAGAGCACAATTCCACTGGGCTGGCCACATTATTCAAATGCCAAACATGTTTTCCTAAAAGACCATTTTTCAGAGAATTCACAGAAGTCAAGCACTCACACAGAGGTCAGAAGAAGTAATACAAGTACACTCTCTGAAGAACTTTGGAATCAATTATGAGATATGGAAGATACTGGCACAGAACCACCCACCATGGAGTGCTCATATCAAAAAAGGTGTTATTGCTCTATGAGGAAAGCAGACTTGCAGTAGCTCAACAAAAATACGAGATACCCAAATTTAGAGACATCTCCCTTCCAAATGCTGGTAATGACTATTGGCTCCTGACCTATATTAGAGCATTCCAATCTTCTATTGGCCTTATCAGCCATACCTGGACATCCTACACATTTACACAGTGATGTCATTTTGGTCTTTGTGTACAAAGGACAACATCCAACCAACCAACTGATCTTTAGTTTTGAGTTTTTGTCAACCATTATTTTTTTTCTTTTCTAGTCCAAAATTATTCTTCTTCACAAATAAAATAAAGAATAAATTTAAGTAGTTATGCCTTTTCTACATATTATTTTATTATCCGAATATATTTTTGGTATCAATTCTATCCCTTCTTTTTATGTTTCTTTTATTCCCAACATATCTAAAAGCAGTCTTGGCGTGGGTATTTGTGTGTGTTTATTATGTATGTGTTTGTGTGTCTCTATACTATTTGCTGCCAACCTCAGCTTCTAAGCTTAATCATTCCTGAGAGTTTGCTTTTAGTACTATACAACTCATTTATAGACATCCTTAACTACCTCTCCATGATGAAATCTTCTATTTATGTATTTTTAGAATTTACCACTGATCAGTGAATTCAATTTCTTTAGATAATGTTTTCCCCAAAAGGTTCTATTAATTTCAGTAACTTCAGTAACCAGTTCCCGCTCTTAGTTCAGAATCAGATCAAAAATGACATTTACCATTTTTTTTTCTTCCTGAATCATTTGAAGTTAAAAACATCCTAAGGAAAAATATAAATTCATCAGCTGATTTACTTATACGATTAAAAAGAAGACTTTCAGCAGATACCCAGATGACTGAAATCCCTTATCATTACAATATAATACCTCTTTGCCAGACTTGTGTTATTTTTACAAATTCCTTATTTATTCCCTTCAGGTACACTACTATGACAATACTACATTTCTATCTCCTATTGATCTATTCCTCCCTTCTGCAGTTCCTAATATGTACACTCACATGAATATGATTTCCTAGTTTTCATGCTATTCTTTTGCCATTTTATTTCCTATGTTCTTTTTAAATTCTATACAGAAAAGAAGAAACAAAATGTAGAGAAAAACAGTGCAGAAACTAGGGCTTTGAATTCTGATTCTGCTTTATGAAACCCTTGCCAAGCCATTCAATGTATTTGGGCCTTAGTTTCCTTATCTGCAAAATAAGGACTTCTACCAATCCATCTCTAAATTTCCTTCCAGCTCTGGATCTTTTGAATCTTTCAATGGAAACTCTCTTCCAGCCTCATTATAGCATGAGTCCTAACCGACCATGTCTCTCATCTTTGGGGGTCAGTTTGCTTCTTTAGTAGACCACTCTGTTTTATTATACAGACTTTGTCTTTATATCTATAATCTAACTTGATAGATATATGTTGCAAACAATTATAGATCTCCATTTTCATTTTCAGTTTTTCAAAAAGCCCTCTTATTACATTCACAATACTCTAAGTTCATATAAATTTTACCAGCCCTCATTAGGTACACTTCATTCCTGGACAAGATTGCTCTTATAAATTAACTAAGGCTACAGAAATTCAAATCCTATTTTAACTTTGCCATCTAATTATTTATTTCTTCATTTCCCAAATATGCCTTTCTCTTCAGATGTTTGCCCCAATTTTTTAATCAATATCAAGTATCAAAACACCATCTTTGACTCTTAAGTCTTTAGTTTCTTATTCAGAAACTTCATAATCATTAACAATCCTTTCAATGTTCCTACTTGGTCCAGAAGCAGGTAGTAGTTATCAGATTTTATATCTTGGAAGATTCTCTGTCACATTTCAGATGCATGCCTCAATAAGACAGAAGTCATCTATATTGATTATGTCAGGTTGACAAATAGTCGTTTTGGTGCCCTGAGCAGGGGTGAAGAACAGAATTCTTTTGAGGGAGACAGTCTTTATAAAACCAATAAATGGAATTCTAAGTAGATCTCTTTTACACTATAATCTTTTACTAGTGACATTCTTATTGTGTTCCTTTTGGGTATCATGAAGAAGACACTCCTTTAGTAGCCCCTGCAAGTCTAGATATACCTCTTTTCTTAAAATTTTTGACAGATTTACTGAGAACCCACATTGTGATGTGATGGCTATTTAACCAAGAAAATTGCATGGGATGGGGAAGAGAAGTTAACAAATCCTCAAGTGTTTGAAGGGTTATCATATAGAGTGTGGGGAATAGCTATTGTCTGTTTCTTCTGAAGCTTGCATGAGAGGAAATGAGCTAAAACTGCCTCAGGTGGGATTTAATGTAGACATAAGAAAGAACATCCTGACTATAATGATTTTGAGACATACATGTCTCACAGGAACTTATGGAATATCGTTCTTTATAGATAGCTTTTAAAAGAATGGACAATTATCTTTCTGGAATAGTTATGCAGGAGGAGAATGACCAAGATTGACTCAAGATCCTTTCCTATGATTCTAGCAACATGCTACCAGAAATACACATCCTGACAGGGATAAAGGAGCTCCAACCATTGATGCCACTTATATTACAATCTCTTTCTCTTGTACCATTGTTGGATGTGTTCTATAAGAGTACTACAACTGCAACAATCTCTAACATGGCTACATCATGCCTAAAGAATAAAATGGTAGTTAGACAACTATTTTTACTATTTTCACTTACAAGTTTCCATATTTATCGACTGTTCATGTGATTAAAATGTCTTATTTAAGAAAAATATATCGTTGACAATAACAGAGTAATTACACAGTCATTGCTTCAATCTGGCTATATAAATCATTGTGATTTAACCTACAGTAGTAATAAAAATAAATGATATTGTTTTTGGTTCATTACTGCTGATCTAATAAAATGTAATAAATTAAGAAATTTCCTGAGTGAAACAGTCTCATAAAAATAACAATTTACTAATGGTGCTTTAACACCCAATGTGAATGAACTCAGAAAAAAACATATAAGCATTTTATTAATTAAAAAAAATCTCTCTGAGAAAATGTCTCCCATTTGTTTTCCAATCCCTTTGTTCTTGTCTGAATGCTTGCTGTCTGTCATGCCTCTAGAGAATATTATCTTAACCTATGATTTCTGAAAAATGGTTGTCTGATTTTCCAGATTTCTTAAAATTTCAGGAATCCGAAGCACAAGAAATAGCATTCATGAATTTAAAGGACATACCTGTTCCATCTTTTAGTAGAAAAACTATATGCCAAAAACAGTCTTATTAATATGTTAAAGTTGTTAAGAAAAGGAAAAAAAACTCTTCCCTCTTCCTTAGTATGTTCTAAAGTATATCCACTCTAATTCTCCCCTCCCAGCTAGTTAAATTTCTATCATTTATAACTCAAATAGATTGACCACAAACACTCACTGGTAGAAAGGGTACAAAAAACATTCTCCTAGCTTCTTCGTGATTCATAAAGGAACCATGGATAATGGAAGGGGGACTGAATTTGATTACAATTTTTTTTCTTTGTTCACTTTGGGACTATGTGTTATTCAAATTCAATTCATTTAATCTCTGTACTTCCTACTGCTCTCTCCTCCAAAATGACTTTTTTTGAATATATGTGTTGTATCTATATATACACATAAATATGTGCATATAGAAGTATATACTTATGTATATTTTATGTATGCATATACATATATAGAAATTAGGTAATATGGGGACTAAAACATCAGGTCTGGAATAAAAAAACCCTATGTTCAAATCTTGCTTCAGAAACTAAGTAGCTGCATCATCCAGGGCAAGGTTACTTAACATGTTTGCCTCAATTCTCTTATTTGTAAAATGGCGATAATAATAGTCAACCTCTCAGGGTTGTTGTGAAGATCAAATTAGATCATAATAATTGTAAAATTCTTAGCATGGTGCCTAAAGGTACATTCTATGCCATTTTTATGTATAATTTTCTCCCCTTACAGAATATATTCAAATTGAAGGCAAGGATCATTTCATTTTTGTCTTTGTATTCCCACTGCCTAGCACAGTGCCTACCACATAATAGGCATTGATAGGCACTTTATAATAAATGTTCACTGATTATTTTGCACATAGTATGTTCTCAATTATTTAAAACTTCTTAATCTTTTTATTCTGGGGTAAATTTAATTCTATTCTTCAAATATATTCCCTTTATCCATTTTAGAGACTGGAAGATTATCTAATGCAAATGCTTAGCAAACCATCTGCTTCCATACACATTGACTCCACTGCACTATAGAAAGCAAAGTATGAGATGATGTCACACATTCCTGATTCTAACCCCCTAGTTATCATCTCCAGTATTCATATTATTTCTAAAAAAATAGTAAGGTTTCTTTTCAAACCAGGTGATTTGGGCCAGGAGTAGGGGGAAGGAATAAGAAAATATTTTGCATAAATTGTAAAGTGTAAATATTATTGAAGGGGAAAATGTCAGTACACATTTTCAATGATGAGAACTGAATTTTGCAAAGGATGATAAACTCAAAAATATCCAGGAGGATCACAAAGTTAGTGAACAGAATGGAAAGTGAATATATATATAATATATATATCATATATATATATATATATGTGGATCAATTGAAAGAAGTAGAGATTTTTAGACTAAAAAGGAGAAAAATCAAGGGAGATATTGTAACTACCTTCAAATATTTGAAAAATTATCATAGTGAAAAGTGTGCTCTTGGATCAGGTAGACAAAGGAGCAATAGATCTAAGTTGCAGAGAGAGAGATTTACAATTAGAGTTGTTCTTAAAGAGGAATGAGCAGTCTCAAGATCTAGTATGTTCTCTAGTATTGAAGGTCTTCAGGCAAAAGCTGGAAGACCACCATTCAGATTCAGTTTGAATCAACTTAACAAACAAATATTAAGTAATGACATATGAAAGGTATTTTGCTAAATTGAAAGATACAAAAATATGAAACCACCTTCAAGAAAATTATTTTATATTAGCTGAATATAAAATATGCACCCATTTCATACATATAAAGTATGTATGAGGAGATCAGAAAAGGTCTGTTGCAGAAAAGTTGACTCTTGAAGAAAGTTAGAGATTTCAAAAGGGGAAAGGAAAGGGAAAGGGAAAGGGAAAGCATTCCAGGGTTTAAGGACAGCCTGGACAACAGAGTAACAGTGAGAGATGAAACAGAATGTGTAGGAATAACTAAGAAACAATTTTGACTGGACTCCAGGCTGTGTGATAATGAATAGTAGAAAATAGACCTGAAAAAGTAGAATGGAGACACACCAAAGGATTTAAATGCTAAACAAAGTAGTTTATATATTGCCCTAAGGTAGTTGGTAGCCATTGAGAAGAATTGTGGCATAATCAGTCTTGGAGATGCAGTAGAAGGAATCCCTATGTGCATATGGGTTAGATAAGAAGTTATCAGAAGTGACATTTAACTCTGATATGCTGTGATGGTGAATAGCAAGAAAATATCATTTGCCTCAGTCATATTTTTAATCCACTATACCAACAAGAATTTGTTAAAATACCCAGAGTTTGTATATGGGTATTACTTCATCTCTATTCTGACTACAAATATCCACATCAACCCTTACCTAAGAGAATCTCTTTCACTTACTATAATTCATTTTTAATATAGCTTAAAATCTTTAGCTTTTTACAGAACTCAGCTCAAATACTACCTCCAACATAGGACCTGTCTTATCTTCCCCCAGAAAATAATGCCTTCCACTCTAAAATGACATTGAATTTTTGTGCCTGTTTTGTATGTACATTCAAGCACATTGTCTCCTCTAATAAAATGTAAGTTTTTTTGTGTGTCTAAGGCTAGGACAATGCCTGTTGGTTGATTAGCTGATCTTTACAGGATCAATTCATTGTATTCTCCATGTACCTATGTTCTCACTCCAGTGACATTCTTGTTGATGCCAGTGCCCAACATTTCATCTTCCACCTTTTTGTCTTTGCACAGATTGAGAAGGTCTGCCAAACATGGAATATTCTTCTTACCACATCTTGCAATCATTAACTCCCTTAAAAGACTCAGCTAAAGTGCAATATTAAAAAAAAAAAAGTCTTTCCTGATTTCCCAAGGGATTATATTTATTTTGTATAGGTTAAATCTTGTTGTTGTCTAGTAGTAGAAACATCTAGTATTTATGTTGCACTTCAAGGTTTGCAAAGCATTTTACAACTATTTCTGAATCTTACAAAAACCCTGAAAAGCAGATGCCATTATTATCCCATTTTATAAAAAAGTAAACTGAGTCAGTCAGAGATTAAGTGACTTGCCTAGGGTCAAACAGTAAGTAAATAAATCTGGATTTGATCATCTTTACATTTAAGGGTTCTGATAAAGGCTTCATTTCTAAAATATATAGAGAATTGAACGCATGTTTATAAGAATTCAAGCCACTCTCCAATCCATTAATGGTCAAAGGATATGAACAGACAATTTTCAGTTGAAGAAATTGAAACTATTTCTAGTCATATGAAAAGGTGCTCCAAATCACTATTGATCAGAGAAATGCACTCTGAGATACCACTATACACCTGTCAGATTGGCTAAAATGACAGGAAAAGAAAATGAAGAATGTTGTAGGGGATGCAGGAAAACTGGGACACTGATACATTGTTGGTGGAACTGTGACCAGATCCAACCATTTTTGGAGAGCAATTTGGAAATATGCTCAAAAAGTTATCAAACTGTGCATATCCTTTGACCCAGCAGTGTTTCTATTGGGCCTATATCCCAAAGAAGGAAAAGGGGCCCACATGTGCAAAAATGTTTGTGGCAGCCCTTTTTGAAGTGGCAAGAAACTGGAAACTGAGTGAATGCCCATCAATTGGAGAGTGGCTGAAAAAAATATGGTATATGAATGCTATGGAATATTATTGTTGTGTAAGAAACGATCAGCAGGACGATTTCAGAGAGGCCTGGAGAGACTTGCATGAACTGATGCTGAGTGAAACGAGCAGAACCAGGAGATCATTATACACGACAACAAGACTATATAATGATCAATTCTGATGGACATGGCTCTCTTCAACAATGAAATGTTTCTAACCAGTTTCAGTTGTTCAGTGATGAAGAAAGATATATACCCAGGGAGAGGCCTGTGGGATCTGAGTGTGGACCACAGCATAGCATTTTCATGCTTTCTATTGATGTTTTCTTGCATTTTGTTTTCCTTCTCAGTTTTTTTCTTGTAGATACGATTTTTCTTGTACAGCAAGATAACTATATAAATATGTATACATATATTTGATTTGTCAAGTATTTTAACATAATTAACATGTAGTGGATTTCCTGCCATCTAGGGGATGGGGTGGAGGGAAGGAGGGAAAAATTTGTAACAGAAAGCTTTGCAAGGGTCAATATTGAAAAATTATCTATGCATATGTTTTGAAAATAAAATGCTTTAATAAAAGAAAATAAATCTGAATTTGAACTCAGATTTCTCTGACTCCTTGCCCAGTGCACTATTCACTGTGACAACTAACTGCCAATAAAATGTAGGTTACTTAAAAGCAGGGACTGGTTAGTTTAGTTTTATTTTATTTTTTAGTTGTATCCCATAATGTGCACTTAATCAGCATTTATTGAATCAATTAAATTTTATAGCATAAGTTGAGATTCCCTAAGTTCAGGAACCAAGAAAGGTCAAACTTAGGGAAGTGTTTTACTCAGGGAAGGACCAAGAGTGTCGAACAGCTTCTATAAAACCAGAGGTAGTAGCCACAGATATTGAGTATTCAGAGGCAAAATGATATCTGTGATTGAGTAGTGGAAGTCAAAATCTAAGGAACAAATGAAGAAAAATGGTCACAGTAAAGGTCACATGCAAAATGATATTTCTGCTCTTGAATTTGTCTAATAGTCTATATATAAAGAAGAATAAGTGAACAGATAAATTGAGAAAGAGACAGAGACAAAGAGAGAAATTTTCATGTCATGAGTCTGAGTTTAACAAAGAATTCACATGTTGCCATAGTTTATTTCTTTGGAATGTTGGCATTTTTTCCCAATATGAATCTATTTCCAAATTAAATTGTAATGATATGATTTAGAAGAATCCAAGAAATAATCTATTTCCAACTCTCTCTCTTTGTAGATGAAAAAAAATAAAGCATAGTATCTCATGCACATGAAGGTAAATTGAGTAAGAGGGCTGAGATTCCAGTTTATGGCCTCTGACTCCAAATCCAATGCTCTTTCTACTACCTAGACAGCCTCTTAACCATGGCTGGATAGTTACTGCCACCACTGGCAGTATTACTCTAGGAAGAAAAGTACATCTTGAAGCCATACTGGCCAAATAAAGCATAAAATAAAGTGTGAATATAAATAAATAGAGCAATTATAAAGGTATATATCTGAGGGACTAGATAGACCCAGGGATTGTGCTATCAATTTAGAAAAAGTACAAAACTGATCAGGAAAAGCTTTTGAAGAGGAAGGTCTTGAAATGCAATTTATATGAAGATAGGAATGAAGTGTAGTTTATAAAAATTACATTCCCAAGAGGAAATTTGGGCTAAAGATAGGACTAGTTAGACATTGGTAACTTTAAGAGAGAAAATTTATACAAAATAAAAGGGTATGCCTACCAGAGAATATGCCAAAATAAAATAAGTTCTACTAATAGAAAGCTCTGAAAGCACTATTCAGGACTACACCCTTTAACCAGAAATTAATGTGTCCTTTATGTACTTATTCTTCACTCCATGGGTAGTATGGTAGTTGTTAGGTTCCTGTCCTCATTTAAATTTTATTTCAAGACCTTTCTATCCAAAAGTTTTTCCTGATTAGTTTTGCCCTTCCTCTAATCTGATAGCACAATTCCTGACTCAATCTGGCCCCTCAATTCTTCCTTGTAATTGCTCTTTCCTAGAAGGTATCCAATACAAATTGAATGTATACTAGTATTTACTAAAAGTAAACAAACCTAAGTATGTATTCTATGATAATTTTTTAAACTCCTATCTACTTCAGGATTCACAAAGAGAATACTGGAATTGAAGTCAGAAAATCTGACCCAGCACTGGTATTTATTAGATGTTTAATTTTGGATTAATCACTCAAACTTTCAGAAACTCATTTTCCTCACATACAAAACAGGAAAAATGATACTTGTACTCCATACCTCCTAGTACCTTTTAGAGTTGTTTAGAGTAAAGATAAGAGGAGTTCTTAATCCAAATAATGTAATCTCTTCAATTATTTCATTGTTATCATAAGAAGGCCACCAAAAGGATGAAGCTAATCTGTTCATGATCTATGAAAGAATATGAACCTAACAACAGAAATTTAGAGCTGGAAGGTATATTAGAAGTCATTAAGTCTAACCCTTTTATTTTACAGAAAAGGAAACTGATGATCAGAGAGGTTAAGTGTCCAGTCCAACATCACCCAGCTAATAAGTGCCTGAGACAAAAAATTTCAGAAAGAATGCAAATGGAGATTGTAATGTTCACCCATGGAAGGAAGATCCACATCAATTAGTGTAGTCACTGAAGTATTTTGGTGGGGTGGCTATGCAGAGAAGCAACAAATAGCTACAAAACCTGTGGATTTGTTCAACTAACCAATAACAAGGAGAGGAAAGAGAGAACTAAATTCAGGGAGACAGAGAAAAACAATCTATTTTCATTCACTCATTTAGATTTTGTTAAACTTCTTTATTTGGACTTCTTTCAATTCTACCTATCCCATTTTTTATGATACTAGACTCTTCTGAGCAACTTGCTTAACTGCCAACTAAATATATATATTTTATTTCTTAGGCCATCTGGGGCCCACTAATGAAGATACTGAGTAAAATAGCCCTTTATCATACAAAAAAGTACTCAGGTCAACTGAAAGGGTTAACACACCCCACAAAATGACCTAACTTAATCCCCAGGACCAATTTACTTATTTGAAGGATCTAGCCCATTGAGTACATTTTGGCTGAGGAACTCAAATACTTCTGTGTTAAGTCGAGTGCAGTGAGGTTAAACCCAAGGCCACCCAACAGGTCAGTGGCAGTGAGGAATAAAATCCCTGTCTTCTGATCCCACTTTTAGTGTTCTCTTCACTTGGCCAAGTTACTTTTCTTATGAAATATGAAAAGAAAATTCAAAACAGAAAGAGATTTCAATAAGGAGGAAAACAAATTCATATATCTAGTGAAAAATATTCGGAGGCAGATATTTTCAGAATAGTGGTAGGAAGAAATCTGGAACACAGATGAAAGAGATTTTAAGAAAGAGTGAAACAAGAATTTTATATAAATGCAGACGGGAAGTCAAAAGGCCAATACTGTTTTGAGACTGCACATGAAAAAGCATAATGTCATGAAATGTGGAAGTAGCCATTTCTTCTCTGGGCAACTCTTGAGAGCTTACAATAGCACTATACCCAATTTACTTTACTTCAGTATTGGAAAGATGCAAAAATAATGAGAGAAGTCCAGGGAAAAGAAAAGCCAAATAACTGAAGAAAAAGGGCAAGAATAAAGAATTTTTTAAAATTTCAAGATGTATAGTATCTCTAATTGATAGCCAAGTCACAGTGTGGGAAAGAAGAAAACATTATAGTAATAGTTAAATATTTTTAGTAATGAAAACTTCAAAAGGGCAAGAGCAGAGTCATAACTAAACATTTCTTTCACAGGGAAGTGATTAGAAATGATTTAATTACATTTAAATTGGGGGGAAGACTAAGGCAGACTATCTAGAAAAATTTTGAAGAAAAACATCTTTTAAGGAATATGGCCAATATCCTAAAGGAAACAATGCCAACTGAAGTGGCTAAAAATAAAACACAAACATATTTTAAACACTTATACAAGCTGCAAAAGTTGTTATCTTTTCTATAATCATTTCTTTTGTTTTTGTTCAGCTGTTTCAGTTATGTCCAATTCTTTGTGATGAGATTTGGAGTTTTCTTGGCAAAGATACTGGAATGGTTTTGCCATGTTCTTCTCAAGCTCATTTTACATATGATGAACTAAGGCAAACAGGATTAAGTGATCTGCCCAAGATCATGAAACTAGTAAGTGTCTGAGGCCAGATTTGAACTCAGGAAAATGAATTTTTCTGACTTGGCACTCTATTCATATTTCTCTGTCCTGTATTTATTTCTATTCCTCAGTAATCAAAGAATCAATGAACTCTGACATAATCAAGAAAAGAAGATATTTAAGAAAGGGGTGTTAAGATGAAAGCTGTATCTATACACAACATAAAAGAAAGCCTTGTGAAAGTGATCAATGTGGCTATACAATCAAGAGATAATTGAAGTCACATATATTTTTCTTTTCTTCACAAACATTTGGGGACTAATGTCTGTTCAAACTCTTGGATGGTGATTGAAAGATATATCTAAAGAGTAAATATGAAGGAGAGATTTGGTTAATATAAGTGGGGTATATCACCAATTTTAGCTAATGTAGATTTTAAATGATTTTGTATTTGTTTTTGTTTATTGGCAGGAGAGTAAGGTAGAAGCGGATATACAGAGATATCTGTTGACTTATCCATACTGACTGGCTCATGGCAAATTCTCTATTTCACATCATGCCTTTAAATCTAGCCTAAAAATATCACTAAGACAACAAACCATTTTCAACCATTCTTTGCCATATAAGGCACATTTTTTCACAGGACTCTCATGAATCAATGTGGTTTAGAGCATTCAGAGATGGCTACATTATCATTATGAGTTTTTATTAGCTTCTACTTTAGGACTGAGAGTAAATAGTGTATATCATTAGGGCTATTAACTAAGAAAGTAGTATACCTCTCTCCCTCTTCCTTTCAAAGAGTTGAGTGTCAAGGTAAAAATAAGTTCACTTCCCGTTATTGAATATTAGATTTTGTATGGTTTGTGTGAGTGTGTCTGTGTGTGTGTGTGTGTGTGTGTGTGAGTGTGCACAGCTGTGAATGGTCAAAGTTCATGTTTATGATTTAATTAACTTCAGAGAAATGGACAAGCATTTAAAAAAGACTACTAAACTGAAGAGAATCCAGAGAAGGGCAACTAGCATCGTGAAAGATTTCAAAATTGTACCACATTCGGATAAATTAAAGATGCTCAAAATGGTCAAAGAGGCCTAGAGAAGATTCTTTTAGCCACCATAATCCTCACTTTTGAGTATTAGAAAGTCCTGTGTAAGACAATTACAATTGTTCTGTTTGACCACAAAGTGCAGCGCAAGAAGAATAGAGGACATAAAGAGGCAAGATTACATTTATGATAGGGAAAAAATAGAAACAGAGTTATCTGATAGTAGTTTGAGTTACTCTGGAAAAGAATGGGTTTTTATCACTCATTAGAAGGTTACAAACCAAGCTGGCTGACTAATTCATCAGATATATTGTAGATGAGGATCTTGATTAAGTATTGAGTTCTGTAGCCTCAAGTCACTTCTACATCTGAGATGACATAATTCTGTGAAAGTTAAATACCTTGATTTCTAATGAAAAAGCAAATGGATCTAAGTCATGATCTTTCAAGGATCTCCCTCATTGCTGTTATTTTAAAGATTAAGAACAAATTCCCATCCCTTGCTGATTCAAGTCTGAGACTCCTTATTGAGTCTCATAAAATTGTCTGTTTTCTATTTGAGTGGTTTCCCATTCCTATATATAAACTTCAGTTATAAAACTAAAAAGGCACATGTCTCAATGACTATTTCCACTGCTCACTTTTTAAGATTATTTCTGATAATTAATCCCTTAATCCCTTAAACTCTACTACTCTAGTTTCTCTTAAACCTGTCCAGCTGCAGTAATCTTCTAGGATCCTAGAGTAAGTTTTATTATACAAAAATATTTTTTCACAACCATAATAGATAATCATGATGAATAATTGGAGTGCTTCACCCTATCCTCTTATGCAGACTTAAGAATCACACAAATTTATTATTGATTCTTTAAATGTGAGATCTTTCCCTTAGTCACCAACAAATGGCTATGCAACTGGAAGAACAGAAACCTTTCAAACCCAATGTTTCCACTGTAAAAGCAAGAGAAGGGAGAATAAAGTTTTAGATATATGGAAGAGTGACTTGGGCTTTCCCTAGAAAGGCAAACAAAGTACCTGGAGAGAATGATTTTATTATACAACCAAAGGCAAGGAGAACCATTATTTAATTTGCTTTTTGGGCAATGTGATCCTTTTATGACAAGTATTTGCAAAAAAAGAACATTATAAAAATAATTGCAGCTTGTGTGCCAATATTGGTTACAGAAAATCAAGAGGCAGAGAAATGTTAGAACAAACTTAATAAAACTTACATTTTAAAGTATTATATGCATGTGTGTGTGTGTGTGTGTGTGTGTGTGTGTGTGTGTGTGTGTATTACATAAAGTGACTTCAATGCAAAGATCAGAAGCAACAAAAATCCACTGGAAACTATGGTTCTCAGGTATAAGGAATGAGAAAGGCCAAAGGCTTATAGCCTACATAGATACTTCACTCCTATACATCATGAATACTTAAAGAAAGGAATCAGATGATGTATGACGTGGAGAGCACTGAATAACATCACAAAAAATAAATTGAATACATTTCAACATATTAAAAAAAATCTTATCAGGGACTTAGCTACTTTCAACAATGAGGTGTTTCAAGCCAATTCCAATAGATTTGTGATAGAGAGAGCCATCTGCAT
>JAJPUD010013531.1:1841-24972 GCA_023553655.1 Myrmecobius fasciatus
CAACAGTCTCAGGTAGTAAAATATCATCATAAAAAATTAAAAACGAAAAGGAAAAAAAGAGTAGGGTTTATTCTGAAGCTTTGTTCAGTTGAGTACATACTGTTGTATTCAAGATACTGTTGTCTTCATAAAAGAGGAAGAAGGATAGAAGAAACTCCAGGATGACCTATCAATTTCTAATTCCTGAATAAATGTGATTTACCAAAGTGATATTTTTGCCATTATCTAATGGGGTCAGTTAAACAAATGCACCTTTGTGAAGGGTGGATTCTCCTTTCAGCCTCTTGATTGTTAAGTGAATTAGACACACTAGTTAGCTCCAAAGAGTATCTAAAATCAGAATGAAGAACAAGCACCATTGATTGCTATGCCTCAGATTAGGTTTCTGAAGGATTCTTTTAGTTAAAGATTCCTAAAGAAAAGACATTCTCAAACCTAACATTCCTAAAGGTAGTATTGGAAGCTCTTAAAACTATCCTTCCAACCCAGTGCTGTTCAAGTGAAAGTGCCAGGGTTCAAATCCTACCTCTGACTTTTACTACTTGTGTTTGACCTTGACAAATTATTAAAACTCCTTTGGCTTTCTCATCTGTAAAATGAGGCAACTGGATTACATGGCCTCTAATGTTCCTTCCAGTCATCACACCCAACATAATAACTCAAATGTCCTATCTACTATTTATAAAATGATTTCCTCAAAATTATCCCATGCTTTATCTAATGTAACATTTATTATAGATGGAAACTCAAAGCCCAGGTGAGAGGTGAGATTAATCTATGGTCACAGAACAAGTTAAATTTGAGAAATGGAACTCACTCTCTAATCTCAGTTCAAAGGCAGTGCTCTTTCTCATGTACCTACTTCTCAGTAATCTTCTTATTTACTCTGAATAACTGGCTTATGTCTTGGGTCCAAAAGTACATGGCTAACAAACAATAGTGATATATTTTATGTCACTGAGACAAGCATACATACTATATTTATCACTGGGAAGTGTTTATACATTGCCTTTAAACTTTGCACTCGATAGTGTTCCAGTATCAACATTTAACTGATTGGTACATGTCTATCTTCAACTTATACTTATATTCCCAAGTGGTAGACATTTGAGTGGAGTACCAGCATCCTAACTGTACTAGGAAAAAAAAGAATTCTAGAAACATTAAAAAATTACACACAAACACACACACACACACACACACACACACACTGCATATTTATTGGAACCACTAGAAAAGAGGATCAATTTGTAATTTCTATACATTTAGTTTAAATATCAAAAGACCTGGATGTAGATCCTAGCATTGACACTATCTGTGCAACCTTCACAAATTATTTAACTTCTCTGGTCTTCACTGTTCTTAATTTTTAAATTTATTTTAATACACACTTCTTTATGAATCATGTTGGAAGACAGAAATCAGAACAAAAGGGGGAAATTGCAGGAAAGAGGAAAAAAAACAGAAAAAAGAAGTGAACATAGCATGAGTTGATTTACATTCAATCTCCATAGTTCTTTTTCTGGATGTAGATGACACTTTCTATTCAAAGTTTATTGGGATTTCCTTGCACTACTGAACCACTGAGAAGAAACAAGTGTTTCACAGTTGATCATCATATATTCTTGTCGTTACTGTGTACAATGTATTACTGGTTTTTCTTATTTTGTTCATCATCAGTTCACGCAAATCTTTTGAGGCTTTTGTAAAATCAATTTGTTCATCATTTTTTGATAGAATAATAATATTTCATTATCTTCTTATACTTATTCAAACATTCCCTGACTGATGGGAATCTACCAATTTTCCAATTTTTACAAAAAGAGCTGCTACAAATATTTTTGCACATGTGGGTCCTTTTCTCTCCTTTATGATTTCCTTGGGATATAGACCAGTATTGGCACTGCTGGGTCAAAGAGTATGCACAATTTTATAATCCTTTGGACATAGTTCCAAATTGCTCTCCAGAATGGTCACAGCTCCACCAACAAAGCATTAGTATCCCAGTTTTCCCACATTCCCTCCAATAATTATCATTAACTTTTCTTGTCATCTTAGCCAATTTGAGAGGTGTGAGATGGTACACACAGATCAGTATCTAATTGATAGTGATTTAGAGCCTTTTTCCATATGGCTACAGATTGCTTTGATTTAATCATCTGAAAATTGTTCAAATCTTTTGAAAATTGGAGAATGACTTGTATTACAAATTTGATACAGTTCTTTATATAATTTAGAAAGATCTTTATCAGAAACACTGGCTGTAAATTTTATTTTATTTTATTTTATTTTACTTTTTTACTGAGGCAATTGGGGTTAAGTGACTTACCCAGGGTCACACAGCTAGGCAGTGTTAAGTATCTGATACCAGATTTGAATTCAGCTCCTCCTGAGTTCAGGGTTTGTACTCTTTCTACTGCATCACATAGCTGCCCCCTGGCTGTAAATTTTACCCATAGTTTTGTATTTTCCTCTTAATCTTGTTTCTGTTGGTGCTGCTTTGTGTAAAAAAATTAATTTAACGTAATCCAAGTTGTCTATTTTAACTTTCATAAGTTAACTTTTCATAAATTCTCTAGTTCTTCTTTGGTCATAAATTTCTCCCTTTTCCAAAAACCTGACAAGTAAATTATCCTTTGCTTTTCTAATTTGCTTATGCTATCTCCCTTTATGCCCAATCATGTACACATTTTGACATTATTTTGATATGGGGTGTGAGATGTAGGTCTATGCTGAATTTCTGACATATTATTTTCCAGTTTTCCAGTATTTTTTTGTGAAATAGTGAGTTCTTATTACAGTAGCTGGAGTTTGGAGAAAAATAATTTTTAAAAGCAGGTTATAAGCAGAGAAGCAAAAATAGAATTCAGGGAAAGAAATGCAATGAAAATTATCAGGCACCTTTTAAAAGGTGCCTGATAATTTTCATTGCATATTAGAATGTATTATATTCCCAAACTGTGCTAGGTGTTGAGAGTAAATATGATGAATAACACTCCTATCCTTAAGCACATTTTATGTAATTTCTAGAAAAGGAAAAAAAAGAAGGTACTCAATTTTAAAAATGTAAATACTGATACTGAAAATGTGTCTTAGATTGCTCTTCAGAAATCAAAAGTGATATATTGTCTTCCTTTTGCTCTCTTATTATATGATAGGTTTTCATTTTAAACATAATTAATTTTTTAGAGCACCAGCCCTGAAGTCAGGCGGACCTGAGTTCAAATCTGGTCTCAGACACTTCCTAGCTGTGTGACCCTGGGCAAGTCACTTAACCCCAATTGCCTCAGCAAAAAGCAAAAAAAAAACATAATTAATTTTCTCTAATTATTAACTTCCATATAGACAGAGGTGGGTGGTGACAGACAAGGAACATTGACTACTTTTTTCAATTTCTGATGACTACCACTTTTATGACTCTAGGTCTTCAGAAAAAAAGGAAGGAAGGAAGGAAGGAAGAGAAGGAAAGAAGGAATGAAGAGAAAGAAAGAAGGTAGGAAGGTAGGAAGGAAAGAAGGAAGGAAGGAAGGAAGGAGGGAGGGAGGGAGGAAGGGAAAAAGGAAAGAAAGAAGGAAGGAAGGAAGAGAAAGAAAAAAGAAAGAAAAGGAAAGAAAGAAGGAGAAAAGGAGGAATAAAAGAAAAAAAAAAGAATGGGATAGTTGGTGCTGGGATTGAGTAGGAAGAAGAGATATATTCAGATTGCTTCTGGTAAATTGTGTATTAATCTTGTGGATCCTAAGGATTTCACTGTTCACCCATTATGTGTCTATGGATAAATAATTGTAATCACACCAAAAAAGAGCACTGTCAAATTAATTTGACTTAACAAATTTTATATATTATTCTCTTTTTTGTACTAATCAACACAAAACAGCTATAGACACTCCATCTAAATTCTACAAAATTTCATGTTGGAAAAGTTTTGTCTTGGCCCAACACCAATGTAGAGTGTCCTTCTTTGAGAGTAAAACTGAATCACTCATGAACAATCCATCTTCTTGAAATATATTTGTAGTACTCAGTGGTCAGCCAGTGAAATATTCATTTTCTAAAAGAGAGGTTAATATAATACCCATCTGAGGATAAGCATTAGGTGAGTTAAAATTATATGTTTCATTATAATTTTTATTTAACAGAATCACAAGCAAGGTACTATAAAAACCAAGGTTTTACTTCTGTCTTTCACACAAAATCATAATTATTATCCTCAAAGAAGTCTTTGTTAGAACTTAAAAAAATAGTTATGTTATTCATTGTGGTCAGTATGTTTATGAAGTTCCTATTCCCTAGAGAAGAATACATTTTGAACTCTTTCTTTTTGGCTTATAAATATTCTTTTCTTTTCTTTTTTAAAATATATACTTCAGAGACACCATCATGAAAGTAATAATATTAGTTGTTTATAAAGTAGGATAAATTTTTTAAAAAATGTTTTTTTTTATTCTTTTAACACTAACAGAAAGTCAAGTGTTTTTATTTCCATTTTACAGATCATAAAATTGAAACTCAAATGTTAAATGATATGGTCACATTACTAATTAGTATCTCCATGGCCAGTTGGTTGTCTTGTTTTGTTTTGTTTTGGAAAGGAATATTTATAAATGTCATTCAGCCAATATATTCTTTTACCAATATGAGTTCTCCTCCTGCTTTCTTATTAGGCTTCATGGTGACTGGTGACTCATTCTACTAGTGTCATAGTTATAATTTGATTCTGAAAATTAGCATATTCAGAAAAACATGGCCAAAAAAGGACAAATACATAGGGATAAGGTACTTAGAGAAGATAAAACATTTCTATACTGGCATTTCTGTCTCATCAACAGTTACAATCCTGGAATGAAACTTTCACTTGGCATAAATTTATTTATTTATTTTGCTGAGGCAATTGGGGTTAAGCGACTTGCTCAGACTCACACAGCTAGGACGTGTTAAGTGTCTGAGACCAGATTTGAACTCATGTCCTCCTGACTTCAGGGCTGGTGCTCTATCCAGTTGCGCCACCTAGTTTTGGCATAATTTATTATGAGTAGAAGATAAAATAAACCATATGAAAAATTGTAAAACAGATAGATAAGCTAAAAGAATAAAGATGCTGAATTGTATTTAAAAAGAAGGGAATGATGCACCATATAAATTAATATTCTTATAAAGGAGGCAATTTATTATGGGAAAATACATACAAAATAAAGTTCTGTCTACAGTAGGTATTGTTGTGTCACAGTTCCATGTCTCAATTTCCCTCAATTGCTCTGTTTCAGTTTCCCTTAATTGTTCTGCCTCAGTAGCAACCCTCCCCCCACTTCCTGACCATAAGGAATAATTGGGCTAGCATTCCAATTGGGCTAGCCCAAATTGGGCTAGCATTTGGAATTGGAATTCCAAACATTCCAATTATGTAGTCATAAAATCTACATGGCCCATCTCAAATACCTAGACATGCCTTTTATCTTTTGACTTACTGTCTTCTAATTCCTTTTCTAGCTTCTCAGAATTTATGATTCTCCATTCCCCCAACCTGTCAGAACTGAATTGATAGTCCTTTCCTGGAACTCCAATCTCCCTAATACCCTACCCCTCCTTCTGCCTCATGAGCTCTTTGTTCCCCTGAGCGCTGGGAACCCTATAAGAATCCTGTAACCAACTTATTAATTGCTGGACCTAAGTGAGATCCAGTCCACTGGCATTGCTGCCAGTCTAAACTCTCAATGGAATATGTGCTTTGAGACAAGAGTCCCAGCAGTCCCGATCCATAGCTATGGATTCTAAACTCTCAATTAACATCAATAAAATATTAACTAATCTCCAATGTGTGATACTGCCTCAGTTTCTCTCTGAGCATTACAGTATATTGAAAAGATATTCTATCCACAAATATTTTTTTGAAATTTCATTAGAGTACATGGTACCTGCTTCATTTTGTTCAATATATCTTATAATTAAAGCATATGTACACTTAATATATATTCTTAGCATAAAATAATTTGGAAACAAAGAAAAATATACGTCAAATTATAGAAACAAGTGTGACCAGGTCATTGACATGAAAATATCAATTTTCAATTCTGATTAGTTCAAATGACGTTGCTAGAGATATTGAATTTTCTTTTGTTCACTTTCTCCTGATCCTTATGATTCCGAAAAAAACTTAGTTAACATACCTCTTTCTTCAGCACTCTTGAGAACCCTAAATTATTTCTTTCTAAATCACAGCTCTGATCAAAGAACTAGTCAGTAAACTCGTTACATTCTGATATCTACAGGATCATATATAAGATCTGCTATGTGGATTTAAAGACCTCCAAAGCCTTGAACTTTCATACCTTTATAATCTTTTTACACTTTATTTCCCTCTGCATGTCCTCAGACCTGTCAAATACTAGATGCAGGCATCACTATGGTATGTGAAACAGATAAAAATATAATTGGGAAAGACAACAAAGTAAACAAAAATATCATAGTACATAGATAATGCTAACGTGGTTTTCTAAGGGAATTTGCAGGGATTTGCAGGGATACTCATGTACAGTTTATTGGGCCTCCTTTATATTTGAGTTTGAAACTTCTGCTGTACAATTCAATAACTGTGGCACTAGTGTTGTTTCTAACACAAAACATATCACTCAATTATGTGCCTATTAACTTACCATCCTTCATGCCTGGAGTGCTATTCCTTTCTACCATTCACCTAAGATAGTCTTTTAAGATGCAATTCAAAATTCATCTCTTTCAGGAAGTCCTTCTCTGAGTCTTCTAATGCTAGTGTCTTGTCTGTAAGATTACCACTCATTTACATTTTATTTATCTAGTGCATAACTAGTTTTTTGCACATTGTCTCTTTATTATGTGAGCACCTTGAGGCACTTGCTGTGTGCTTTTCTTTTTATCCCCAGAATAAAAGAAAAGAAAGAAGAAAATATATTGCAATTTGTACTCAGAGTTTATCAATTCTCTATTTGGAGGGAGACAGCATGTTTCATCATAAATCTCTTAGATTTGTGTTTGGTTATTTTGTGGAAGAGAGTTCAAAGTTCATTATCTTTACATTATTGAAGTGACTGTATAAATTATTCTCATGGTTTTTCTCACTTCATTAAATATCAGTTCCCACAAGTCTTCCCAGATTTCTAAGAAACCTTCCCTTTCATCATTTCTTATGGCACAATAGTATTCTATTACATTCATGGACAATAATTGGTTCCTTAATTGATGGACATCCTCTCAGTTTCTAGTTTTTTTGTCACAATAAAATCAACTGACTTCCTAGAATAGCTTCTTTATAACATTGGATTGGAAGAGATATACTACCAAACTAGGCATAATTCAATAAAGAGAATAATTTCCATGAAAGTGGAAAAAAAACATTTTAGAATTGCTCAATATTTTGAAGGAAAAAATTTAAAATTACTAGTAAGCCAAAATTTATATTTGACTAAAATCCCTAGTCTTTCTTTAATTTCTTCCACATAGTATGATAGTGGTCCTGACTTCTCCAAAACAATGACCCTGTACGTATTTATGTAGCTAGAAAAGCTTCTTCCTTGCTTCCCTCCCTTTCTTTTTTTTCTTCCTCTCTCCATTTCTTTCCCTCTCCCTCTCTCTCTCTCTTTCTCTCCATAAGTATTTCATAGCATAAAATAGACATACATTCATATGCTATGAAATACCTGTTCAAGAAGTGATTTATATAATTTGTTTTAATTGTCGCTTTAGATATAAAATGTACCTGGGGCAGCTAGGTGGCACAGTGGACAGAGCACCAGCCCTGAAGTCAGGAGGACCTGAGTTCAAATCTGGTCTCAGATACTTCCTAGCTGTGTGACCCGGGGCAAGTCACTTAACCCCAATTGCCTTATCAAAAAGATATAAAATGTACCTGATATAAAATACAGATAAAATTACTAATTCAAACACCATACATCTATGAATGTATATCATTTTGGGAAAAACAAAAGTATTTTTTGAGAACAAAGTCTTTTTTGATAGTATAATAGAAATATTTATAAGGAAGCTAAGAATGAAAAATGGAAAAATGTAACTTTAGAAATAAGGAAAAGTGTCAGTGATGTGTGTGGATTCTCTCCACAGAGAATCAAAAGATGGGAAAGGATTTCAACAAGGGAATTGAATCCAAGAAAAATTTCCTCCTATTTTATTCTATTCTATTCCATTCCATTCCATTCTATTCTATTCTATTTTATTCTATCCTATCCTATCTTATCCTATTTTATCATATTCCATAATTTCAGAATAAAAATAGGAAAATGATATTTTCCAAAATTTCATTTCCTGGAATAAGCAAAAAAGGATAGACAGCCTCTTCTGGACTTGGTATGAAATGGCCATCCAATGAAATGAAATGACCTCTTGACGTCAATTTCAGCTGTGTTGGTGACGTCATTTATTCAGTAATACTTTGCCACATATATAAGAGTTCTTTGTTTGGAAATAATCTAAGAAACTAGAGGAACATATGCAGTATACACACAAACACACACACATATTACACACATACAAATGGTAAAAAAAAAAAAAAAAAAAAAGAAGACAACATTCCAAGGTTGGATGATCCTCAGTTCACAGATGTGCTTGAGTAAGCAATGGTACTGACTGCTGTAAAGCTCTTGGCCTAGGGATGATTTATGCCAACTGCCTTAACTTTCTTTCACTGCACACCAGTATCCCTGAAATAAATTCTGAGCAAGCTCCATAATGCGCTATGTATTTATGTTTGTTCTTTGCCAGCTATCTTCCCCCTTTCATGTTTACACACCAAATTCCTCAAGTTTCATATTCCTTGAATGAGGATTAGTTCAGGTTACAGATGCTGCCTAGTCTCAGTTCAGTTTGCATTTCTTTTTTCCCCTCTTCATTTACAGTTTATATTAATGCCTATTACATTTATTTTCCCAAATGTAATGTCCTTATTTTTGCTATTTAAATATTTATAATGATGATTGGTGCCAAAATCTATTCCCCTCAATTTATTTTTACAAAAAAAAAAAAAAACACCCTCCAGGAAAAGCTCAAAAACTCTAGGATCACACTGTCAGAGTTAAATCAACAATGGCCTAAAACTCCTGTCAGGAGTTTAAATATCAAGTACCTCACAATTCCCCAGGAGTTCTCTCTCTACCACCCATACTCCATACTAGCTTGAATTAGCACTGATGTCAGCAATAAGGCTCTTTATTTCCTTAGTCTAATTGCAGAGAATATAGCAACCCTTTCCCTCCAAAAAAGCAATTTAGAAAATTAGATTTGCTTCTGATATTTGCCTCTGTCAATAATTCTATGAATCAAGTGTACCTGACCTTATTTCATTCTCACCTACTCTCCTTCGTTTTGTGAGTTTTTCAGTCAAACAATCAGTCAACAAGCATTTATCAAGCACTTACTAGATGCCAAACATTGTTGCACTGTGATAAACACTGGGAAAAATATAAAAATACAAATCCCAATTTGACTTATTTTACTATCAATTGTTTTACTGAATACTTTGAATTTCAAGCTTTTAAATTAGTATATATTTTAAACAGTTTAATATTCTGTGATGTCCCTTTTCTTTAAGAGATGTACCTCATGGGGAAAATGGTCTTGGAAATGGGATTGTAATATTGATGAATAGAGAAAGTAGAAGTTATCTAATTGATGGCTTTGGGTATATTAAGAGATATTGTAGAGTTGTTGAGAACTACTCATTGTTTTCAGTAAGATTTGGCAAGAGCACTTGGGTTTAAATTATGAGAGAGAATAAGGTAGAACAAGAAGTGTTTAACAAAATGGTTCTACAGCCCTTCTCCATATAAAAAAAGAAAGTTGTGAAATTTCTGCTTCTGCCTTTCATCTCTTTTGTTCTCATTCTGCCTACCTCTCTCTTAATCTCTTCCTCTTCCAATTCCTTCCCTTCCTCTGTCTTTCTCTGTCTCTCTGTCTCTCTGTCTCTATCTCTCTGTTTTTCTGTCTCTGTCTATCTCTCTCTGTGTGTCTCTGTCTCTGCCTCTTTCTGGCTCTCTCATATATCTATATATCTATATCTATCTATCTATGTATCTATGTATCTATCTATACCCTTCCTCTATTTTTTTAAACAGTTTTCTGAGACAAAAATGATTGCAGGCCCATCAATGAAACTGAGATAAAAAAAGAGATCTCAATGTTCTTTTTATACTTGTCCAAGATGAAGAACTTTTCTCTGGAATAATGAACATTTTTGCATTGTTAGTTTAATCTGCATCACATATCTAAAGGGAACATTGAGAACATACCACTTCAAAGGGAAACATCAATCAATCAACAAGTAAATGTCTAATACATTTCAAGACGTATACTGGAACCAAATCAAATGTTTTTCTTCAATAGAATAATTTCCATTAAAATTCATTCAAATATTTTTTGGGGATTCTATATGGTAGAGATGTATACACTGGGCAATACAGTAACAGTGTGATTTCATTTTCTGCAGAATTTTAATTTTTTTTATTAAGTTCTCTCACCTCAGACTCCCAAGTAATTTTCCAAGTAATTAACAATATTTTCCTATTTTACATAATATACATGTATGTAATCAATAAGTGCTTAGTTGACATTTTAATAATTCTAAATTTGTGCTAGCACATTAACAACTGACAATGTGGTTTTCTATTGAAAATTGCAAAAAAGGATGACTAAGCTGAGTAATTCACCTACTTCCTTTTCCTTCTGTAGGGGTGTCTTATGCTCAACCAGAATAGTTATACTTTGTAAAGAGCTCATCTATATTCATTCATCCATGCATGTAAATTGATTTACATGTTCATTTTCTCAGTTTCAAGATAGGCATTTGTTGCACTTTATTTTTCATATCTCACCCAAAATGGCCATTTCACCTCTTCCTCAAAAATTTAGCTGGCCTGAATTAGGTTCTGCCAAAACACATAAGGCAATAAGGTAATTTGCTCAAGTGGTACCTGATACTAAATGGGATAAGCATGGTAAAAAAGTACTTCAGATTATAGCCCACATGAATGAAGGAATCTTACAAAGCCTTGAACAATATTTTATGGGAAACTTGGAAATATTTTCTCTTTATTGTATCAGATATCACTGTATACTCCTTTAAACCCTTTTACTAAAAATTCTGAGGCTGGTAGAGAACTTGGACTGAATAATTCTGAGTTGTAGTAGGGCCAAAGCCAAAATTAATGTCTTCACTAATTCATCCATCAATGTGGTATGAAGTTTGGGACTATCAGGCTCTCCAAGGAGGAATAAACCTGCTCAGGTTAGAAACACAAGTAAGTCAATACTTTTACCCTGATCACTAATGGGATTGGGTCCATAAGAGATAACAAAGGGGAACCCAGACTCAAAAATCAAATCAAACAAACAAAACAAATTTTTAAAAATCTCTTTACTAAGAAGTAATTATTCAGCAAGGTAAATGGCCAAAAGAATGATCAGTTAGGCAAAACACTGAGTCCCAGACCTGGCCTTCATTAGCACTTCAGAAGATTGTAAACACTTGACTCAGAGCAAACTTGAAATTAACTAACAAGAAGAATTGATGTCTATATAAATCTTTCACTAACCCATTATTTAATGATGCACTAACAAGATCTGGGTGAATTACCCAATAATAGTTTTGTTATTGATGAGCCTTTGCCCCTGGATAAATGGCAAAAATCTCTGAACCTCAGTGTTGTCATCTATAAAATAAGGGATTGATATCTATCAGATGATCTTTAATCTTTGTGTTCTGACTCTTTGTGCAACTGAAAAAGCTCTTGAAATTTATTCTAGCCAAAATACTACAAAATGGCTAAAAATTAGTTAAAAGAATAGTATGATACTTGAAACGACAATGACAAATGGCAATGACTTTATCAGGATCATGATTTTATATTTTCTTCTCATGATAGATTATCATTTTACTCCTAATTAAATGACTTTAGCACATTGTTGTGACCAAGATGGGGAGGGGAGAATCATCAACTAGTTGGTATTCTTATAATGAACCTTTCTAAACTTAGCTGTACAGTTACTTAGGGAACATGTAAACAATACATTGTTAGAAGTGTACTAGAAACCTTTCTAGGTAAGATCTGCTAGGAAAACAGGTATCATATAATTTATAAATGAATAGTTTTAGACCTAACAGTTCCTGGACTAAAAATCTCCCTTTGACATATACAAGATCGATATGAAATGATTTGGGGAAAGTAACTCTCATACCCTAAGGCTCTCCCTAATACTAAAAGGTACCATGTAAATGCAGAACGTAATCTTAAGATGTTCCTTATTTCTATGATATAAGAAAGTCATTCCTTCTTCCATCCCTTGACTACCCAAAACATCTGATAGAATTTTATTTCAATAGGTGCGGCCCTTAAAAACTACATGAGAAGGCATGAGAACTAAAATTCCAAGCATTATTTAACTAAGAACTAATTCCAACAACTATGTCATGCAGTTCAAATTCAATAAACTTCTATTATATGCATGCCTTAGATTTTGGGGATTCAAGGTGAAAAAAAGTGACAATGATGTTGCCTTCATGCACCTTAAACTCAACCAAAGGAGAAAGGATAGAAATGACATGTACAGATATTTTGCTTTGGGAAAAAATGCAAATTAATATGCAATATGGGCAAAACTAGAGCACAGGATACAACATTTTAGGAAAAAATGAAAGGAGAAAACATTTTCAAGCAGTATTATATTTTTTTGATGGGAGGAGATGGAGAATTATGAAAGTCTTCATAGGGAAACCAGAATCTGAGCTGCTGACCTTTGAAGGAAGATTTTTTATAAAAGAAAAAGATGAAGGACATAAATGAGCAGAGGAAAGTCATAACATGGTAAATCTGAATAAGGATAATGTAGTCTGGTTGAAATACAGAATGTATAATGAGAAATAAGACTGGAAAGGGAGTATTGGATCTGATGGTGAAAGTTTTAATTTGAAGATTTTAACCTAAAGGCAAAAGAGACTCAATTGTTTGGTTTTGTTTGTCTGTTGTTTGCTTGTTTTGTTTTTGTTTTTTTTAAACCCAAGGAGTAAGATGATCATACTTATGGTTTGGAAAATTACATACAGTATAGCAAAATTATTTTGGCAGATTTCAATTTTTTGGCATCTGGGTGAAAGCTGAATTGGAAAAAGGAGTGAACACAGAAAAAACAGGAAACTTGCATAATTAGCCAACAAAGAGATGCCAGGGCCTAAATCAGAGTGCCATTCATTTTATTGGAGAAAAGTAGGTAAGAACCATTGTGGATGCCTTTTCTACCCATTTAATTAATAATCTACAATTGAAATATGGCAAATAGAGTACAGTCACAAGCAGAGTTAAGAAAGGTAGTGCAACAGGCAACACAGTGTGGCTTATAAGACTAGAGCCCATTATTCTTGCATCATATATTAACCACCTATTATTTGTAAAGTTCTGTGATCAGCACTTGGTAGGGGTGGTATACAAAGATAACTGGGCAATAGCTTGTATTATCAAGAAACTAGCTATATATATATATATATATAGCATAAGATGCATATAGATTTGTCTATCATCTATCTATCCACCCAGCTTTTTATAATCTTTTTTACATATCTAGCTATTCATCTCTATGCATCTGTACTTTGTGTGTGTGTATATATATATATATATGCACTTACATATTATATATATATATATATATATATGTTATATGAAATATATATGTATGTTATAACAGGCATATATATCTGTATGTTTACCATAATGTAAGTTAAAAATATAAAAGAATAACACAGAATTCCATGAGATCAATTGTAGGTTAAATCAAATCCTGATAATGGGAAAGGTTTCATAGAAGAGGTGATATTTAAGCTAGCTTCTAGGGGCAACCAGCTGTGAATAGGACAGTGGCCCTGGAGGTAAGGGGACGTGAGTTCAAATGTGATTTTGGACACTTAGTAGCCATGTGACTCTGGGCAAGTCACTTAAACATTACTTAAACATTATTTTCTCCAAAAAGATAAGCTATTCTTTGAATTATACATAGGAATTTACTAAAAGAGGAAATGAGAACCTATTTATATTCCAATGTAATTAACTATTGGAATAGCATTAATAATTACATGAAAAAATATATAGAGTGATTCTTAAAACAGCAACAATCAGAAAATGGAAGTGAAATGGAGTTATTTTCATTGAAAACTTCAGATTTTACTTCTCACATGAACATTTCCTTTGTATCTCTGTTTTCTATTGCCACTTAGAAAAGAGTAAGAAAAAAATGAGTTCATATCATCAGAGAAAATATTTGGGTTAGACTTAAGGTAGAAATTCTGGGTAGTAAGGGTTCTTGAATAACCAGACAGCTTGATGAAAAAAAGGGGGGTAAATATTATTTAATTATTCCTTCCTGAAAAAAATTCCAACAACACATATTTAAATTCAATAAAATCTTCTTGAGGGAATAATAGAGACCAGTTTAGTTAAATCCATGATTTAATAACTAAGAAAATCTATCCTAATTTGCTTTTCAGTCAACCAAATATGACTTCTTTAAAACATTTTCTTTTCTGTCCAGTTTTTCTGACAATATTCTTCCTAATTACTTCTAAATCTCCTTTCCTGTATTTTCATATCTGTCATTATGAGGATATACCACATAGTTTTAATTTTGGTTATTTTCTTTATTTTTCTCGACATTATCATTTATTTGACAATCTAATTAGTCTCCTTCACCTATTGATAACATTCAGATCTATATCTCGTCCTAGTCTCTCTCAAATTCTACTTCCAAATCAATAATTTTTTATTGGAAATTTTAAATTTTAAAATAGATATTCTATAAACATTTCAAATATAATACATTCAAAAGAGAAGTTATTATCTTTCAGTGAAAACACACTCTTGTCCCAAACTTCCTTATATCTATAGAGAGTACTACCATAATTTCAATCATCTCACAGTCACACATTTAATAAACTCTAGTGACTTCCTATTATATCCAAGATAAACCATGAAATAATTAATTAGCATTAAAAGTTCTCTACAATCAGACTTTATCTTATTTTGCCAGCCTCGTTACTTATAATTCCCTTTCCACATAATTGGCCTTTTTTTGCTGTTCCTTACACATAGCATTCCATCTGATATTCCATCCTGATTTTTCACTGGTAGGTCTCAATATGGGTTTTCTTTCCTTCATCTAGAATTCCTGCTTCCATTCAAGATCTGTCTAATGTTACTGTCTTCATGAACTCTTTCCTGTCTCTATCAATATTACCTCATGTGTATTTTATGTATAATTTAATATTCTTATGTATGTACCTGCTCCCTCTCCTTTTAGTGGCATATGAGCTCCTTGAGAGTAAAAGCTGTTTGATTTCTTTATTTGTATTACTGGCATTTAGTACAATGCTTGGCAAATTATAGGTTTCAAATACATAGCAACTGATTGATTAATTCCTCAAGAATGTGACTAGGTTTTATAAAACCCGCACTCTAATACCACCATAAACAATAACTAATATGAACTAGGTAGGCCAAGGTTCCTTTACATGGCACCCTTGGACCCTAAAAATCCATTTAGGTGGTCAGTGAACTTGGGGGAAAATTACACGTTTATATTCACCAGCCTTTACCTGAAATTTAATATTTACTTCAATTATTTTAAAAAGATATTATTTTAAAGAAGACATATGTATCACCAGGCTGCAAGAAGGAACATAAACTCTAAACTTCTGCCCTCCAATCTTAGGTAAATCACTCAAATTCTCTAGGTCTCAATGTATTAATCTTGGAAATAATAATGACTATCTTTTATATAGAATTTCCTATGTACCAGGTACTAGCTGAGTGCTTTATAATTATTATGTCATTTTTCCCTCATAGCAACCCTAGAAGGTGAGATGCTATTATGATCCCCATTTTACAGATGAGGAAACTAATGAGGCAAAGTGGCTAACTGACTTGCCTAAAGTCACACGTCTGGTTAGTGTCAGAGCCATATTTAAACTGATCTTTCAGACTCTATGTCTAGAATTCTCTATGATTTCTATGGTCTGTTCAAGTTATAACACTTTACATTTTTGTTCCTCTTTAAAGTCATCATTTTTCTATTTGTCTTCATTCTTCTTTTTCTACTCATTTCTTCCCTCTGTTTTTACATTCTTCTCTGCACTATCTCAACTCTCCTTATCATCCTTGTTCTTTCATATAACATAATAAAGAGAATAAAATTTCTGTAATAGTAGCAATAGTAATAACAAATAATGACATTTCTCTTGTGTTTTATATGTTATAAAACACTAAGGTATGTTATTTTAATTGTATTTTTCTGATCTGAATAAATGTTAGAAAGAATTGGGAAGAAAAAATGGAATGACTATAGACAACAATAAATCCTTGTTAAATTATAAAAACTGATCTGTGGGCCATGAGTTATACATCAAATATAAGATGTTGTTTAATATTACTCTTAATAAGAAAACAAGGTTTCTTATACATTTTTCTACACAATAATTGCAATAACCTGACTAGATCATTATATAAAAGGGTATTCTTCTGAGTGTATGTGCATCAGATACAGAATGGCTGAACAAGCTATGTTATGGAATATTATTGTTCTAAAAGAAATGATCAGCAAGATGATTTCAGAGAGGCCTGGAGAGACTTACATGAACTAATGATAAGTGAAATGAGCAGAACCAGGAGATCATTATATATAGCAACGGCAGGATTTTATGATGATGATCAGTTTTGATGGACATGGCTCTCATCATTAATGAGGTGATCCAGACTAGTTCCAATGGTTTTGTGATGAAAATAGCTATCTGCACCCAGAGAGAGGATAGTGGGAACTGAATGTGGACAACAACATAGTATTTTCATTCTTTTTGCTGTTGTTTATTTGCATTTTGTTTTTTTTCTCATTTTTTCCTTTTTTATCAGATTTTTCTGGAGCAGCATGATATTTGTGGAAATATGTATAAAGGAATTGCACATGTTCAACATATATTGGATCACTTGCTGACTGAGGTAGGGGTTGGGAGAAGGAAAGGGAAAAAATTAGAACACAGGGTTTTTTAGGGGTGAATGTCAAAAATTATTCACGTATATATATATTTTTGAAAATAAAAAAGCTTTAATTAAAAAAATAAAAGCTTATTCCTTCAAATGTCACTGGAATGTTTTTGACTTTGTAGCTTATTAAGAGCACTATAAATATTTAGATGTGCCTTAATTTTCTGAACCATGGAGTTTTTACCTATTGAGTAGTCAGTGTTTAGAAGGCTTTGGTCATTTAACCTTCTCTAAAATATATCTTGCTTAAAAATAATAGTGATTTTCATTTCAAATAATACAATAACTCAAGGGGAAAAAGATAATTTAAGGTACATCAAATTGAACTATTCTTTGTACGTAACTGTCAATACAGTTTTAAAGCATGATCACATATAGGTGGTTTTTTGCATAATCAGTAATATGGAGATGGTGTTTAATGAACATTTCAAATAAACTAAAAAAAAACTCTAGAACTGTCACAAATCACAGAAAATAATTTTTCCATAATTATGCTTTTAAAAATGCCATGTACAACATTTTCACATATTTTAAGACTTAAGTCTCACTCTTCCTTTCCATTTTCCCCTCTCCCTCCCTTCTTCTCCCTCTCTTTTTTTCCTTTTCCTCTTTCTCTCTTCCTGTCCCAATCTCCCTCTTTCCTATTTTCCTTCTCTTTTCGCTCCCCTCCTCCTCCATTTCTCTCTCCCTTTCCTCCTCCTCCTCCTTCTCCCTCCACTCTCTTCTCTCTCTCTCTCTCTCTCTCTCTCTCTCTCTCTCTCTCTCTCTCTCTCTCTTTCTCCACATTATATTATATATACATATATGTCTACATAGGTGTGTATGTTATATATGTATATGTATTTAATGATTACCTTTTTTATTCTTCAGTTGGAAGCTGAATTTTTATGTGAAAATGAGATCAAATAAGATAAAATAAATGTTTACATTTTGAAAGAATAAAAGTCACATTGATCTTAAATATCATCATATTTTACTACAGAGTCAATGGACTAACCTAGTTACAAGGAGTATATAAAAGATAATCTATTAATTTCTGTGGGCACAGATAGTTAAAATAAGTAATTTATTATAAACAATTTCTATTAAGCAACTAAACATTCAATATTTTATATTTACACCAAATGACAATTTGAAATATATAATCACTTTCAAGCCAATTCCAATAGACTCATTATAGAGAGAGCCATCTACCTTCAGAGAGAGGGCTATGGGGACTCTATGTGGAGCACAGGATAGTATTTATTTTCACCTTTGTTGTTAGTGTTGTGTATTTGCTTGTTTTCTTTCTTTCTCATTTTTCCCATTTTGATCTGATCTTTCTTGTGCAGCCTGATAAATATGGATATATATAGATATAGATATATAAAACAATTGTACATTTTAACCTATATTAGATTACTTGCTGTCTAGCAAAGGGAGGACATGGAGAAGAAGGTATAAAAATTTGGAACACAAGGTTTTGTAAGGATGAATGTTGAAAACTATCTCTGCATGTATTTTGAACAAGAAAAAGCTACTATTTTATAAACACACACACACACACACACACACATAAATCACAGTGGCCTAAAAACAGGAACCACTGATTTTATATTTTGAACTTAGCACTTCCTGAACACTAGTATATTTGCAGCATGCAGTTAACTATGGTTATATGCTGCCATGCCAGCAATGTCCCAAAGGAGAATAGATGAAGTCTTAACTATAAAGAGACAACAATGCTCAGAAGAAAAACAAAGATCTCCTGTTTCTCTGCTTTTGTTTGGCTGGAGAATCTCACTTCACTTTTTCTAGCAATGTCTGAATAAAATTTAGAGTAAGCTTGGTTCTTGCATGGAACTAACAGTATAGCTGTTAGGTCATGGACAATAGCAGTTTCTGAGTTCTGGTAGAAAGCCATGTCAAAGCTGTTTCCTATAATGAATAGAAATCCACATAGAATTCCTCATGGTCGTAAACATAGAGAATGTCTCTTGGACACTTGAGTGTTATACATTCAAACAATTTTTAGCTCTAAATAAAAAATATCTAAATCTTATAAACCATTCCCATTCACATATTCTTTTTTCAACTTTAGTTCTTGACTAATTTTACACCAGATATTTGTGCTAAGGAAACGTTATTTTAATCAACATTGGTTTCTACTGTTTGGTTACAAGGTTTTCCTGGTTGCAAACCGCGCCCTCCCCCCCAAAAAAGTAGTTTTCAATGCAGAGAGTTTGATAATCCTTTTTTCTGGGTTAGAATTCTAGCTTACTAAGTTAAATCTTTACTTTGGCCTATGATTTTTTTAAGGACTCAAAGAGATTTCACTTTATTACTTATAGAAAACAAAACAAAACAAAATCCACAGGTCCAGATACATCAGGTTAACAGCAGGTGCAATTTTTGGTTCACATTTCCAAAAATTGGCTTCAAACAGACAGCTCTTTGGCAGTCCACTATTTCCATCCCCTTTGCTAATATCATTTTTACTTACATTCCCTAAGCCCTTACCCCAACTTAACACATATTATCTTCTTAAGAAAACAAACAAACCAAGAATGATGCATTGTGGACTTTGCCATACACTTTAAGTGAAAATTGCTCCTTATTAGAGCAACATATACTATGATTTTATTTCAAGAGCAGGCATCATAACAGCGAATTTTCCTTCCTCAATCTAGTGTTCAGTTCTAGGTCTAAAGTACATATAGAGTCAAACCCCTTTATCTTACACAAGTAAATTGAGGCCCACAAAGATTAAGTGAATTAAGTGCTCAGCATTGCACAAAATATCTGAGGCAGTATTCAAAAAAGTTCTTTCTCACTTAATGTATTTTAATTAATATGCTACATCCCGTCATCTGAAGAAAAACTGCTATTACAATTATAACATTTTTAAAAAATGAAATATAGGAGAGGATTCTGGGAAAATGGTTGGTAAATTTCAAGCTCTCCCAATTTCCCCCACAAATAGAATAAATTTATGCCTCCAGGCAAACAAAAATTTGTGATAAATCAATAAGATTGAGATAGAACAAGCGTCCTCCAGATATAACTTGAGAAGACCTTAAGAAAGACCTGAGAAGATCCAAAGAAAGATCTGGAGCTGGTATTAATCTGTGTAAAGTACAAACACCTCTGGGCTTGCTCCCCAGAAATATCAAGTGGGAAGCCCCAGACAGAACTGGAGATAGTTGGAGCTTCAGCAGGAACCACAGAAATTTTCTCCTCCCAGACTGTTTGTCTAGTTGGGGTCTGAGTTTGGGAAGACTGAGTGAGCCTCTGCTGATTGGGAACACCAAGCCCAATTGTGTACTAAGATGCTGCCCTGGATGAGAAGGAACCAGCACCCAATGAATGCAGAGACAGGGGGCAGGGATGCTGTGGGTTTCAGGCACTTGCAAGAGGGTAGAATTTTTGGTTTGGGGTTCCCAGAAAGAGGAGAGACCTTAAGTGAAGCCAGAGACACCATCCTCTTCACCCCAGGATTAGAAATGCTTACAATAATACCTCTTACTTAAAAAAAATGAGCCCTCAAAGGAGAAAGAACCTTACAATAGAAACATACTATGGGAAAAGAGAAGACTGGGGTTCATCTTCAGAGGAGGACACTGAAATAAAAAAAGCTTCCACACCAAAGAGTAATATGAAATTAACCCCTGCCAAGAGAGAATTTATTGAAGAATTCAAAAAATAATTAAAAAGTCAAATGAGAGACACTGAGGAAAAACTAAAAAAAAAGAATAAAAAATAAAAACCATTCAAGAAAAACAAGATTATGAAAAAAAGTTAATCAACTAGAAAAGGAGTTAGAGAGTCTCAAAGATGAAAATAACTTTTTGAAAATTAGATTTAAGCAAAAGGAAGTCAGTGAAGCTATGAGATACCAAGAAATCACAAAACAAATTATAAAGAATAAAAAAATACAACAAATGCAAAACATTTTATAAGAAAAATGACAGCTCTGCAGGACAGATCAAAAAGAGAAAAAATAAGAATAATTGGACTTTCTGAAATTTGTGACCAAAAAAAAGGACTTTGACACAATAATGCAAGAAATAACCCAAGAAAATTATCCTGGTGTGATAGAATATAAGGGGAAGTTAGAAACAGAAAAAAAAAAAATCCACCAATCACTGGTCTCAACAAGATCCTTTGTTGAAAACACATTTTTGCCAAATTTTGAAATCACCAGATCAAAGAGAAAATTTTGCAAAGAACAAGAAAAAACATTTCAAAAATATTGGAGCTACAATTAGAATTGTATAGTACTCATTAGCAGCCACAATAAAAGAGGTCAGGCCCTGACTGACAATCAAAAGAACTAGGCCTGCGGTCAATAATATCATATCCAGCAAAATTACCTATAATAATGAATGAGAAAAAATGGACATTCAATGAACTTGCAGATTTTCAGTACTTTCTATCAACCAAATCTGAATTTAGTAGAATATTTAAAATATGAGTCCACATCAAAGATCAATTTCAAGGAATCTAACATGGATAAATTGTTTATACTTTTTTACATGGGAAATTTATAGTATATGTTTAAAATGAACATCAACAATACAACAATTCAAAAAAAAGATTGGGGGCAAGTTAAAGTAAAAATACTAATTATATATATATATATATATATATATATATATAAATGAGATGCAGAGGAAGAATAGATACAGAGACATTAGAAGAAGGAGGAGGGTTCATAGTTTTGAAAACATATTCACATTGGGAATGGGTTAAGTAGGCAACATTATATTTATACTAAAAATGGTATAGCACCTTCCAAAATCTATAAAGAAATAAAGGAAGAGGGATGGGCAGACGGGAAACAGAGTTAGGGACAAAGACAGGAAAGGGATCCATGGGTAGAGGGAAGTTAGAAATAGAATGAAAGCAGAGTCAGCAAGGATAGGAAAGCTGCGTGTATCTATGTGTGGGGGTGTATGTGTGTGGATGTATGTATCTATATATGTATATGTAAATATATTTTCTTAATTATTGCCTGCTTGGGGGTGGTAGAGTAGATGAAAGGGGGGAAAGAATAAAGTAAAAAAGGGGCACAGAATAGAACAACAAAACAATTTACAAGGAACTAAAGAAATGGACACTCATGAATATAATTTCTTCTATTAATAAATATATTTTCTTAATCTGGCAATTTGTTATTATATATTTTGAATCCTCCCTGATGATCTGCTGGATATATGACAATGTTATCTTTTGTATTGTTTTATTTTGTTTTGTATTCATTTTTGGTTTTTCTTTTTTTCTTATTATTTCTTTAAATAAAATAAATTTGGGAAAAATGCAATAAACTCATATCATATCTTTCACTTTCAGCTCTTTTTCCAACTCTTTTCACAACCTCCTCACAAACAGCATTCATTGCAACCCACACCAGAATAAATGAATAGATAGATATTCTGCTCTGTTATCCCATATTCCTCATGAGTTGCAGTCTCTAATAAATACTATTTTGAGATAGTCCATATATCATTTGACACTTTCAGATCTGATCTAACACCTCTTCATTAACAGTCTCACCAAGATGTAGGAGCCTTCGCAATATGCCCCAGGTGTTCTATCATTTTTTTTTCCTGAATGGAATGTTTTAATTTACTTCCCTATGCTTTTAATCATCAATTCTATAACATTTTGCATCAAAGTTCTCCTCTCCCTGGGATCATTAACCTTTTTGTGCCCCTCCCCATTTGGAATATAGGTGTGCTATGCACAAGAACAGTCTTTGTTTTTAGATGATTCTGTTTACATAAAATTTAGCACAGTGATTGGCACATTAAAAGTGTTTAATAGGTACTCATGTTATGTTACCCATAACATTAAAAAAAGAAGATAAAAGAAATAAACAGGCTGGTGTCATGGAAACAAAACTCAGTACTTCTTGACAAGATTTTCTGCTTTTGTATTCTCCTGGCATGAACAAATTCCAGCACATTTGGGATTCAATTGCATTCTAAATCTGAAGATTTTAATATTTTAGTCATTTGGATTAGATGAAATCTACAAATCTAGTCCCAAGGGTATGCACTCATCATTATAGTCAGTTGTGTATGCAACTAACATCC